>JAFBJU010001186.1:1076113-1098613 GCA_016785305.1 Colistium nudipinnis
AAGAGTAAATAAAGTATGCATTCATTCATTTAACATTGAAAACAAATTACTTCAAATCACAGGCTGGACTTAAATGCACCACTCAAAGCTCAGTGTTACAAATTGTGATGAGCACAATAAGCATAAAATAAGAAAGATATTAATACACTAAGCTACGCTATATATACTATATTAGAGATAACAACCTTTCTTTACTTACACTATTCATACTCATGTGAAAAACCTGACTATGGAGATTATGGATAATCACTGGATCGCTTGACACATTGGACAAGTGAAACCGGCACAGGGCAGGTGAAGACAATGACTAATGAAGTTTTAGGTAATTGGGAACAGGTGGAGACAATCAAGGGCGTGGCAAACACTGAGGATGGCGGGAAACACACAAAGGCAGGAAGTAAAGGGATCTGGAATGAGAGACAAAAGGTGTGTACACAATAAAACAGGAAGAGGGTGACAAGACTAGACGTGAGTGACTGCAATTTAAGTAGGATTTAACTTCCTAAGTTGAACCTAAATGTAATGTGGGACACCAAGCTTGGAAACTAACATACAGTATTCGATGAGGCACCACTTTGATTACTTTTATTATTCTGTCTGAATGAAACACAATTTGACTGTATTAGATTTAATATTTCAAACAAACTTTATTATTAACTTTATGTTATTTGTGTGTGAATACCTGTCTATACTGAAAGGTTACTGGAGGTCTTCCTAATCCTCTCACAGATTAAAGCCTAATTGAAGACAGAATTGACTTCTGTCTTCTGGAGGAATACTAACTGATAACCACACATTTGATCCACACGATCAACTGTTTTATTTGATATATTTAGAGGGAACAAGACTTGCTTTGCTCAGTAATAAGAACACAAATATATTATGTAATGTAACTAACTTTAGTAATTCTGCAGGCAAAGCAAAGCCTATTCACCCACTGAGAGCAAAGTAAGCAGAGGCCACGCTGTGCATTGGAGTGACACAAATAACAACAGTGTTGTCTGGATTTCCTTTTTTTTTCTTTTCTTTTTGGCTGTGACAAAATACAAAAAAAAATCCATCTCCCATTGTTTGTAGAGGCTCAACGGATTAAACAAAGTCAACAGTGATAGAGAGGCAGTGATCTTTTGAAGTATTTACATTTGGGTGTTTTGCTTCTCCTCCTTTCCCCTGAAGGCATGTGTCTGTATTTTTTTTTTTTTACCATGGCAGGCTCCGGGCTTAGAGTTTGTCTTTGCTCTGGTTGGGTAAATGTCGGCCTCGGCGACAGACATGTGCTCTCCATCTTATAAACCCGCTGGGGGCTCAGCATAAGACAAATGGGTCTGGGGGCATCGCCGGGCCCCTCCCCACCTGGCTCATCTCGTACGGTGGTGTTGATGTGGTGCGATGCGATTTGGTAGTCTCACCACGAACTCCAGTCTGCTAACTCACAGACACTCGCCACAAAACAGGGCTGAGACATGGAGACTGAAGTAGACAAGTTTATTCATGATAATAATGAGGATGATGAGGATGATGATAATATTAATAATTAGTCATAATTATAATAACGTTAATGTCATAATAAATAGAACTCTTTATCTGAAGCACGTAAAGAGAAGCATACAGAAAGAGAAAAAACAAAAACACAAAGATCAGAGTACAGAGCCAGAGGAGGGGGCAGGGACTTCTAGAGACATTTTTTTTTCAACCTTTCAATATATTCATTAAATTTTTTAACATTTTTAAACTTTATTTAACTGGAACATTTACAAAAAGGAGAAAGAGATAGATTTTAAAAAATCCTTATAAATAAATTTGTCATTATTAGAACAAAATACAAGATTTCGGGGAGTCTTAGGATGTTTTTTTTTTTTTCTTTTTCCCCCTGAAAGGACAGCTGGGGGATGAGGGTTATATGGACAGTTGAGGGTTATATGTACAGAACACCAGGTATACAAAAGGGGCCAGTCGACTCACATACTAGAAGGCTCGGGGGTGGTGGTGGTGGGATGGGACGGGTATGTCAGGGGTCACGGGGGAGGCAGGGGACTCTCAAAGGGGACACCCTGCAAGTGTCACAGCTCAAGCAGTTGTGCTCAGGAAGATAGAGAACAATTTGTTATACTTGAGGCATCTGAAAGAACAAGGGAGGGAGGGTTGTCTTAACTTGCCCACTCCCCCCTCCCTCGATCCATCCCACCGCTGTGGAGCAGGCCGGAGTTTCAGAGACATTTTTGTGAAGGCAGAACTTCTCTGGATGCAGAAATACATTTGCGGCTCAGAGTCAAAAATGCATCAGGAGCAGAGAAAACAAACAGCCATAGGTCGGAGAGTGTGCTAAAATAATACAAAAAAATGAAATATATTTTCCAAAATTCATACCTGACCACTGAAGCTAGCGCAGCTACTTACATGGAAGACCAGCTGGACAAACCCAATAGCTTAGTTAATGTTCGGAATTGGATTATATTCACAATGCATAAAATACGTGTTGCCAATTGTTACTAAACCCACAAAAAATAAAGGTAATCAATTCAGATTTCTGACTAATATTTTTTTCTTTACAGTAACAAAGCCTCAGGGCAGCTGTGTTTGAATGCGTAAAAAAAAAAACGTTTCTGTCTGCTTAGTTTTACACTTTTCTATGGAAACACTGTAATGTCTATTGAATTTGTTTGTTTGTCTCTTGCTTTTACAGCCTGTTCAGTTCGCGACACATGCCATAGGAAATATACTGTATATATATATAACAAAGGATTAAAAATAATAAATAACCACCTTAACACATACTAAAGAGCAACTTATGTAGTAATTGGTTTATATTGGCACTGTGTCCCATCGTAGCCAACATGTTAAATGTTGTAGTCTACATCATTGTTTAAACTGTGAATCAGGACTGCAGGTAAAAAATTGCCTAATGCTAAATCTTTTGCAACACCATACACTGTCCATTACTACAATTAATAATAGTGGAAACAATAAAAAACAATACTACACAGGATACTTATTTTGTAGGCTGTCGACTTCCAGTTGGAAATTCTCAACCTATCAACTTGCACAAACGCATGACTGCTACATGTTGACGTCTAATATAAACACACAAAAGTGTTGAATCCTAATAGGTTGCTATCACTGAATTGACCAAAATACTCAGATGACAGAGGAAAAGGATTCCATTACAAAAATCTGTGTTAATCCACTGCCGAAAAGAATCCCAAACAGATGCTGTATTAACTATTGTCCAGTTATTGGTATTTAAGATGTATGTCCTAAACGGGAACCTTAGCGGTCAGGGCAGAGAAACAGACTGGATGATACCAACAGGCATTAAGGGATTTTGTTTGTGGACAAAACTGAAATATATCACCAGCATTAACACCACCTTTTAGATGAAAGCAGAATGAGTACATACATGGTTTCATCATCACCTTTTTTTTTTGCAAAGTGCATAGATTAGTGGACATCATGTGACCCAACCTCAGAACAAAAACGAAGGCTGTGATTGGTTCTTTTTCATTTTCTTGGCCTAATGAACTCAACCATTATGCCGATTCTGCCTGCAGAGCAGCTCTGGCTTCCTGGAAGTTTCGGTCAAATTACAACTCCAACCTGCTCCTGAGTCTTTTCATGACCCACCACGAGTCTGTGGTGCTGCAAGTAGGCCAGATGAAGTCACGTGACTCTCAGAAACAATCCCAAGGTATGAAAATATTAATCCTGCATATGATCGCTGCATGGGAGAGAACGAATGACCAACTTCACCCCATTTAGACTTCACAACAGTTAGTTGCCATGATATAGATACTCTTCGCTATATATGAGAAGCTGTCTACAGATGAACAGAGGTCGCGTGGGTATGAGCCCTGATTCAGAACAATTTTTTTTTTTTTTTTTTTTAACCTGAAATAAGATGACGTTAACCAAGAAGTGTGAGGTGAGAGTTACTGTACAGGATATTAACAGTACAAACTGTAGCTTTGTACAGGAAGTCAGGAGTTTAACATTCTGTTACTTTCTTGGAAACCATTCACACAAAACCACTATCGAGTAGTGTACCCTGAACTTTCAAACAAAGTTGTGCTTAACCCGAACCTGTGCCTCTGAAGATAAAGTTTCTTCTCAGGGCCAGCAGGTTATTTCCAGTATGCAATAAAGCTGCCCGCCCACCAGGGTCAGCATGAGAACTGCGGTTCAGAAACCGAGGCTTCGTCAGCGGGGCTCGTTACATTAGCAGAAGAGCAAGCTCTTCCTCAGCAGTAATGAGCGATTGAAATCTGGGTCACGTCAATACACATCCGGGCTTCCGCCATCGCCGAGTCCCGCTGTCTCTCCTGATCAAAGAGCACTGAGTCTGTGTGTTCAAATCATACTTTGGTTGAAGTGAGAAAAGGGAAAAAAAAAATCTATATTCATCAGCTCTTTATCTGACACCCTGCACTAATAAGCAGGTCGTCGCAGTTCCAGTGAAGGAAGGAAAGCACTGCAGATGCGATTGTTTTTCCTGAAGTGTCTGTTGGGTGAAAGTCGGATGCCACTTGTATTGTTTTTGCTGTGAATAGTAAAAGATGTTTGTCTGAGATTGTGTGTGAGATTTTAAATGTGTTTAAATGTGTGTAAATGTACGGTTTCGCTGCTTTGGATGTTTGTGTGTGTTGTTTTGCGTAGTAAAGTAGGGGAGGGGGGTTCAGGGGAGATCAGTTCACACTATCACCATCACACTTTCAATCATAGAACACATGATCACATGTTACAGTAAATATCAGGGACATATGTAGTTGGAGGGGGGAGGGGGGTCTGATATCTATGTCCGGGGGCCAGAGGTTTTCCTGCCCACCCCCTCTACTCCCTGACATCACCACAGCCCATATAATAGATATGTATATATATTTATATACAGAAAAAGAATACATACTTATTGGACACCCTAGACATTAAAGTACATTCAAAGAACTGAACCAACATTCTTGTTTAAACACGTTTACAGTGACTCCTGATATAAAGAATTAAGGTGTTTCGCTTCCACCAAATGAAAACTTTTTTTCCTCTTTAAAAGTTTTGAGTTCTGCAAAAAAAAAAACTAAACAAACAAAAAAACACACAAATAAATATTTTCAGAATACATTGACAAAAGAAAATTGACATTTTTCAGCCCTCGTCCCTTGTTACCGTTGGATGGGCACTAATATATTTCTATAATGTTTTGTCTAGCGACATAAGTCTATATGCCTCAGGCTTGTGTTTTGGTTATGCACCTGCTGATGTAGTACAATGGGATTATTCGATTATAATTCAATTTGTTACATGGACATTGATGGGTTATTCTCGGCAGGTGGAAACGTGCATCCTTGGTAGTTGTACGCACCTTATCATCATGTGGGTCCGATAGTTAGTCAGTTGGTGCAGAGTGACACAAAGGCTTGGGCTCGGAGTCTGGCAGGTGAGTAAAGTCGGCGACTTCTGCGCCATTTTCTTTAACTAGTCCTTAGTCATTAACCTCTGCTGGGGCGTGGAGAGGGGCAGACCGGGGAGGCTCGGCTTTGTACCGTCTCACCGTCCCGCCGTGGCTCAACCCCCCACTCCCCAACGCTGTAAACCAGTGACGCTGACCATTGGGGAGGGTGGGGATGCCCAATGGTGCTGCCAGGAGGAAGTGACATCACAACAGTATCCACAGGGGACGCTGCTTACAGTAGGTGCTGCTGGCCAGTGACACAGCAACAAAGAGGAAGGAGCCACATCACCGGCCCCGCACAAAGGAAGAAGGGAAGGAAGTAAGGAAGCAAGGAAGGTGGTCGGGGAGCTTGGAAGGAAGAAGGCGGAGCAGTGAGACCAGGTCTCTGACCTCTGACTCCACCCACAGGAAGTACAGCGTAGAAAGTGCCTCTGCCTGGATGCCGAGCTCTCCCTGCCACCTTTCTGTTTCTGTTTTTGTATACACGGCCTTGGCGTCAGAGCAGTGTGACATAGAGAGAGGAGGGGGGGGGGTGTCCTCCCTCCTCCTTCCTGCATACCACAGAATCAGCATCAAGGGCCAACTGTTCATCTCCCTTACCAAAAAACATAAAAACAGATTTGTACATATATACTGCTTTATACACACTTTTTTACTATTGTAAATCACAAAAGTATAGAAAAATAAAATGTTTTATAATAACGGGACACTTTTCTCTTTCTCTATCTGTCTTTTTCTACCCGGCAAAAAAGGTGGTCCCTGGTGGAAACTGGCTCACTCCGTCTGTCAAGTTTGTGGCTGGTTTGACACCGCTGCCGCGGTGCCACTTTGTACGCCTCCCGTCTTCCCTCGCCAGCCTCAGTAGAGGGACTCCTTCACGTCTTCTTCTTCATGTGTTATTTTCTTAAAGCTAGATCTCCTCTCGTGGTTGTTTTCATCTGTGATGTCCATCAATACTGAGTACAGCTCTTCCTTTTGTATTTACTGGAAATAGGGGAGAAAAGTGGGGAGACTGGTAAATATGCAGAATGTCATGTTTCTTATGTTAGTATTATTATTATTAAGTGTGAAGCAGTGTCAGTGTTTGCATCTTTCTTAACAATCTTTTACAAAGTAAGGATCCTGTACAAGAAAATATAGGCTAAGGACTGGATCTTTGGAAATATAAAAAAAAACTTTTTTCAGTTATCGTATGGAATAATGTGTGGTATACACCACACATACTATCGTTAAAATTATCTCCAACTTCTATGCAATGTACACAATCACAATGAGGTTACACATCAAAACATTTAAAAGGAAACAAAAAATGTAAAACTACCAAAAAAAAAGAAGTTTGAGAGCTCATTCAATTTTCATCCACCTCCTGTAATGTGACATTAAAAAAGCGGGAGCAGAGCCTTCCGCTTGCCAGTACCAGTGCTACAACTCTCCCCAGGATACAGATCAGAGTGTGCTGTAGTCGTACAAGCGGAGGTGGGACATTTTGGCAGCGCAAAGCTAAAAGTCTCAGTGTAATAGGGCTGGATGGAAGCATTGGAAGAGGAGGGTGGCGTGTGTGCAGGTCGGGGGGCAGGCAAGGCAAGGCACATGTCCCAGGACCCCCGTCATGACAGATGCTGGCTAATTCGGAACGATTTTCAGCAGCTCGGCAGAGCTTCTGACAAATAAATAAATAAATAAACGGAAGAAGAAGCTTCAATTTTGAAATGGCTTTGTAGTGTGTTGCTCCCCCCCCCAACTCCCCCAACTTCTAACCCTGAGAGACAAACAGTCAACCCAGTGGCACGCTCAATCACCGTCTACTCGCTTCTATTTCTTATCATGGAGGAACTGGCCTGAGCTTCTCCACCTTCCCCATCTATCCTATAGGCCTAACTCAGATTTACAGAGCGCTCACTAGGGGCCCAACCATACAAAAATAACCACATGCAGTCTTACTGCTCAGCAGGGAGCAGGCAAAATAGCACCGGTGCTACATATAGTTCTCCCTGACAGGAAGCCTAGAAGTGGAAGAGCTGCCGACACAAATATATTAATCACCCACAGATACGAAAGAGTCAGGAGAGGGTTAGTTCAGGTATTAGACCCTGAACTTAAACTTCTTCTTCTTAAAAGTCATGGTCTCATAAAACTAGTCTGTTTTTAGAAATTACAATTACTAAGTTTACTCCAAGTAAGAAAAATACGTCCTTAATATGTTTTCTCAGTCATGACTTCTCCGTATTTTCCTCTGTCCTTTTGGTTTCTTACTTTTCTGATGTTGTTAATTACGCTGCATTATGTTATCCGCCAAGCAAACTGTCCTTATTTACAACTATCTGCGCTGCCAGATACAGTTGAAAGTGAGACAGCATTTTTCAAAAGAAAAAATATGCCCACATAGAGAAAAAAAGAAATCCAAATAAAAGCTGATTTTTGATTGGAAACCCCTTAACATTAACATCTTTGTGTGAAGGCAGACATAATCTTCTTATAACTGCTTTATTCTGACACTCAAAACAATCAGAGGTTACTTATGTCACATACTGACAACAAAAATAATTGATGAATAAAGAAAGAAAGTTGTCATAGCATACTGTTACCTATGAAATTAATCAAATAAAAAAAAAAAATACCTTGCACCTTCCAGACAATATATTCTCAATATAGAAAGTACATACAATCCAAGAACAAGTTCAGCTGAATTGAAAATACACAGATAACCCCACTTCATATAGGAATACATATAAAACAATTACTCAGAGAATTGCAATATAGTGTTTGTTAATATACAGTACATTTAAATGTATGTACAAGTACTGTACCTTTTTTGCTTGGTTCTTTTTTGTACAAATCTTTTGGATGGATTAATAAATGCACCTGCCAGCTTATCAGGGCTTAGTGAATACGTGTAGTAAATATAAATGATGGATGAATAGCATTTTTTTTGTGTAAACGTATCTCAATACTACTATTTATAAGTACCAACAGATATTTGGATCAAATAGAGGTCTGGTTGCATATCAAGCTGGTTATGGAATACAACAAAGGCAAACAAAACCAAATAAATATCAAATTTCTTCTTTTATAAATTGACATTTAAATTACTTTTGGCTGTAAGCATAATAAGAGACCTCTACAATACTAACTACTTACATGTTATGACTTTAATATTTAAGCCATGATAAGCTGACACTGAATCAGTTCAATTGCTAATTTTACATATTTTTCTGTAAACTTTAGACAAAACCCGTGCTGACTGATAGGAACTTATGACAACACTCAAACGTATCCCTGTAATGACATGACAGTAGAAAGGTTTCCCTGTGATGATGAGTCAGTCATGAAATAATTACTGGGATAGGGTCAGGATCAACACGTCTATTTTTTTTTGGTTTGGTTTTGTTTGCAAACCAACGAACGCACAATCTGGGTTTAGGCTACAAGTAGTGGTGAAAACCACTCAATGCTACTGGCTATATGATTGGCTGGCTTTGCCCAAAAGGTTGTAATGAAACTTTTAACTCTATTAACAAGTAGTACTGCATCAATTGCAAGTCACTGGGAATACAAAAATTATAATCTTTTGTTACAATCAATTTTAAATCTGAGCAGCTTTCAGCAAGTTGCACTTGTACCACAGACCTGTAGAAATCATCTCTAAATCTATTATAATGTAAGGACATACAATTACACCGATTTGTTTTTATGAGCAATGAAGGAATTATTATCTGAGTGGATTTATGTTGAAATATGTCAAGTTTCATCTATAACACATTCATTGATCTTTCACACTCTGATTGGCAAATTATTGCCTTTATTCAACCAATACATCAGGCCTGCGATTTCACTTACTGGTATATTTATGTATTTTTAAGTACATATATTGTCAAAATTTTAGAAACAAAAATCTGTGTGACCATTTGCCATCCTCTATACTGAATTATCACTTCCATATTGCACCATTTTCTGCATTTTTTTTTGAAAGATGATATATTTAAAATACCAGTAATCTCAGAAAAAACTTGACATTACTTTAGATCTTCTTTTTACATACGTCTACTACTAAAAAACTGAGTAAGTTCTATTGCCAGAACTAATAACTGAACTAGAACTAGAACTGTGACATTATTACAGGGTGGAAGAAGATTGAGGTCATGTTAAACTGCTTACTGCAAACTATACTATATTCACAAACTGCATTCACTTCCTCTTTCTTTCTTCTTCCTGACAAGTCACACATTCTAAATGCATATACTGTATGTATATATATATATTTATTTAGCACATAGGCACACACATAAAAAACCTACTTCATAAGTGTAGCTTACTAATAGTGATCACTAACTGAAAGCCTCTGCCGCTGAGCTTGTAGGAGAAACTCCAACAAATACAAGACAAAAACAAGTCCTCCCATAAGAAAAGGGTAAACATAATATTTGCTGTCATTTATGACTCATATAAAAACCCCAAATGTTGCGTATGTACTATATAAAAGGAGGAACAATGTTTCCTAACTTGTGTGTAAAGATTTTCTTTGTCTCGATGCATTTTTTTTTTGATATACAACATTACTCTATATTATCATCTTGACAAAATGTATGCTTTATGTGATACTTGTTACATTTCCGAAGTCATTTAAAAAAATAAAATAAAATAACGCAAGAGCGACAAACAGAGCTTTCTTTTGAGACTAAATATAACTAATAAAATAATACTAATAATTAAATTAAATTAAAACAGCTGCACTGCAATCTTGACAGCAACTGTAAACACACTAGGATTTGCTCCCCAGTCTATCTCACATCTCACAAAGTTGTAACTGCCGATAGCCACTTCAACAACTGTATTTCGACTATGAAGCTAGCACTGCTTCACTCTGCACATATTTACATTTTGTCCCTAACTCCTTGGTGCTTTTACTGTATATGATACCGTACTATGTGGATACAGTGTAAAATGTGTCATACTGTGTATGTCTACACTCTCACACACACACACACACACACATACAGTATACAGTATATATATTCATATCATACAGAAGCTTCAGTAAAGAACAACAGTATAGTGTTATTTTAGCGTGCCTAGCGGGGTCTCTGCCCAAAGAAAACCTCAGATCCTCTAGAGCAGTGTTTCTCAACTGGTGGGTCCCGACCGAAAAGTGGGTTTGATTGGGTCGCGGGATCATCGCTTGCCCCTCCCAATACACACGGGAGCATCCCCCACCCCTTTGACAATCCCAGGATCATCACTTCGCGCCCCTTCTTTTACACTCACAGGAGCTTTGTCCCTCCGTCAACAGTCACAGATGCATCGCTATGCACCCCCCCCCACACACACACACAGACACACAACACAGGGGAGCACCCCCCCCGTCGGCAATCACGGGGGCATCGTTGTGCGCCCCTCAGTCTATACACACGGTTGCATCAATCCACAACCCCCCACCCTCCGTCGACAATCGCGGGATCACGCTCTGCGCCCCACCCCCCGTCGATTATATGCCAAGGGAAAAGTGTGTGTCCTGAGGCAAGACCAGTTGAGAACCATTGCTCACGAGAAGCCACGTTGCCAAGAGGACACACCTGCTGGTTGTGTAAGAAATTAAACTATCCTGCCTGCTGAGATGTGAGTAGCACTGTGTTGTTGATTGTGAGTTTTAAGTTAGCTTATCCTGAGGTAAAAAACATTTTGTGCAATGCTTGAAAAAGAGTTCGCTGACTTACAGCACAGCAGCCCTCCTCCGCTTTCGTTACTGTGTGTGTGTGTGTTTGTGTGTGTGTGGTGTATTAGTGAGGATTTGTGACTGCTATCTTCTGCAAATTAATTTTGTATGCAACTTTTCTGCATATTAGTAAGATGAATCTCATGCATCCAGTGTCGCCTGTAACGATTAGTTTCACCGTCTGCTTTTATAAATGTATCTTAAAATCACTAAAATTGTATAAAGTTCGTCCTAATTTAGCTACACATTTTACCAAAGGTCTGAGTCAACGCAAAATTACTGACACATAAAGTGCAGATTTCCACATTATTGTTTAACTTGTGTGTACTGCTACAGAACAGGGCCGATTTTAAGCGCTGATGCAGAATAGTTGCATAAACATGTACAGTAATTTGCAGGAGACTGAGCTGGAATAAGAGAATTGTGAGTCCAAGACAGAAATCTGACATGTGTGGCCCTTAACTCTGCATGCTGTCATACCACATAGTACAACTTGAGTAAGACTGTCGTGACATTGCAACATTTAAAGAAAAATTCAACGCAATCTGTGCAGTGCTGTCTTTGAACTAAGAATTACCGAGGCATGACAGTCAGTGTTTGGAATCAGTTCTTCATTTCAGCATGAGCATTTTTTTAAAGAAGGTAGAAATATAATAAACTTGGATGGGGTGAATCTTGTGACCTGGTATGTTTCTTGTTTGTTTTCCATATGTGTTTTTCAAATGCCACAGTATATTCTTAGTCAGATGACAGCGGCTGCATACACACACCTCTGAGCATGCATCATGCGTGCTGCAGTAGGCTCACATTGGTTATGGTGACACAGCACCCGTTTACAGCAATCAAGAGAATGCACATGTGCATAAAACTTTCCAAAATAAAACCAAAAGCACAAAATGAATACAAAATAACAGCAGACCAATGATGACATCAAAAAGGTTGTTGTAGAAATATCAGCTTGAGAGGGTTTCGGGGGGGGGATGGGGGACCTGGAAGCTTTTAGTTTGATTTAGCGCCCCACCAAGGACCTCTTGTTAAGTGTGTTTTTTCTTGTCTTTCTTTTTTTTTTTAGATTGTTTTTTTGTTTGTTTGTTGGGGGCAATGTCTTTTCTCGCTTTCTTTCTTTCTTTCTTTCTTTTAGTAGGGAGTGAAGCGACTGTACCCTCCTCTGTATAGGCTAGCCTGCAACATCAAAGATGAAAAAGTACCAATCAGTATTCAAGTGACAGCTGTAGTTGGCTTCTCTTTTTCCACAAATTTCCTTCCTTTTTCCAGCAAGTTGTTTATTTGAATTTAAATATTGGGGAAAAATGTTTTCATGTGGGTATAATTGATAGTTTGATATATGGAGGCCAAATATATATATATATATCTTTTTGTTTAAATTATTACTTGATTGTATACACTTTGGGTGTGTGTTAGGAACAGGGACTTCGTGAGGAAAGGTGGATTTGGAGATTTACTGGTTGAATGAAAATTCATTATTCTGAGTATACTAACCAAATAGTTAATTTTAAATCAGCAAAGGGGTCTGAGCTCATATATTCCCATCAATTTAATAAGTTAAAAGGTACATTGGGAAAATTGTTGTTTTCTGCTTTTACACTTGAGGAAATCCATTTGTTTTCAGGCCGTAACAATATCCAAGATTCAACCAGAGCAGAATAAGTTCAGAGGGGTTTAATCACATTTCCTTTTCAGGTTTGGCAGAGGTGTCTGCACCTTTCTGAAGGTGCAAACCACCACAGGATATTAGCCCTCAAATTTAGCAACATGCTCGAGATATCTAGGGCAGACATACACCTAAATCATGCACATGGGCCTACACATGCACACCTGCACATGCACGCACACACACACCACACACACACACACACACACACACACACAGTCCCTCCTCTTATCTTTCCCTGGATCCACGGCAATTACGGAATCAGACAAACTCCAAAGGCTACTGAATGTCTTCAAAGGCTAATTTTTCCTAATTCTGGGGAGCCCTCTTGATTGTAGAAAACTTTCCTCCATATGAGATACCTCTGTATGCTGGAGAAATGAGTAAAGAACATTTTCAACCCCAACCTCAGAGGAACTAATTATTGTATAGCTTTTAAATGCAAAACTGACTCCTCTCTGCTGGAGAACCATTAATCAAATATGATAACAGAATAAGGAACCAAACTGGTCTTTTCTCTTTAGCTCATGAGCTTATTTGATGTTGGCCTCCGCACAGCCCAACTCCCAGTAGCTTTGCCATTTGGCCGACACACACACACACGCACACACACGCACACACACGCACACACACGCACACACACGCACACACACACACACACACACACACACACACACACACAATCTTTCTTAAGTTAGCTCCCTGAGCCCAACACACACAACATTAACGCTGATATTTTTAAGGGGCCAAGCCCTTACTTCTCCTTTCATCAAGAGGACGATTAAAGTGTCAGAGAAATGGAAGGAAATTTGGAGGAAAAAGAAGAAAGAAAGAAAAAACATTCAAGCACATTTTTTAATTAAGTAAATGAAGAGGAAAAAGAAATGTCTTAATTAATGAAAGCTTTTAGCTAGCAGCTGCACCGGGGAACCGTACGCTTTTTTAATGTGGTTGAAAAATCGCAAGCATGCAGAAATGGTAAATCTCAGTCATTTCTCAAGCAGAGAGCACGCCCTTGATCAAGCCTGCGGGCAGGAGGGGAGGTTGCGACAACTCCCTCTCTCTCTCTCTCTTTTATGTCCCACGGCACGTTTCGGCATGCCTTTGACGGCCCTCAATGTCTTGGTTTGGTCTGTGAGCTCGGCCCCATCCCCTCACCTTCGTATCGCAAAACCAAAGCAAACTCTCTCAGTTAAAAACAAACAAACAAAAAAAAAACATCTCCTATTTATCATCACATTTCATCTTTGATGTTACAGTAGCTGCAAAAGCTAGCTAAAAACAGACATTAACAATTCAACTTCATCCCTACAGGTTTGGCATTGATGAATGGAAGAAAATAAAATAAAATAAAGATGATCCAACTCACTCTGTAGTGAGCTAAGTGATGTTGAATGAACAGAAAGCTTGGAAATGTAAGAAACACTGCAGTGATCGTTCGTTCTCATTGCCAAATCAATATTGCATGAGGGGAGCTCGGGTGGCATAACATTAGTTTGTTGCACTAAATGTCAGAGAAATGTCCACATGCCGGGGCTTTACAGTACTGCTCATCTCCATCAGGGTGTGCCAAAGAGAATGAAAAAATATCAAATTAATGAATAATTACACAAATAAAGAGCAGGGACTGCCGCAGTCGCTGCTCTTTATTTTGGAGTGTGAGTTTTGTGTGTGCTGGCTGGTATCGTGATGTTTCAGAAAGGGTGCAGGAAACAGCAACAGGCGGCGGCCTCATGGACTTACCATAGTCCCCACACTGTATGTGGCAGCAGGGCCAATCGTGTGGTGGTAGGGGTCTGCTGTTGCATAGACTCTGCCATAGCTGCACAACAGGGGGTGGGGGAAGGGGGGGGGTGGGGGAGGGGGGGGGGGGGCAGAGGGAACACGGTCATTGATCTATCATTGACAAGGAGAGCAGAACATTTATGCATGCTTGTTTCATGCTCAACCCCTCAACTCAACTCTTTCAAGTCTCTAACACAATCAGTTATTTCCCTCCTCGGCCTCCTGGGCCTCCTACATTATACAAGGTGGTTCAAAAAGAGGAGTTCAAAGGTTGTTGAATTCTACTTGTCTTTTCATTGTCATCTTGAATAGGCGGATGGAATAGGTAATGAGTGCAGAGAGAGAGAGAGAGAGAGAGAGAGAGAGAGAGAGAGGGAAAGAGAGAGAGACAGCGAGAGAGAGCGAGAGAGAGAGATAAAGAGAGAGCGAGAGCCGAAAAGAAAGAGAAGTGCAGAGGAGGAAACACAGTTGGTGCTGGAGGGCTTGGTCTCTCACCCTGTTCTTGTTTACCCAGGCTGCACACTGGGCTCACACCCCTGTCTTTTCATTGTTACTGGTTTGGAACTAATCCTTCCAATTTCCTTCTGACACAGGACAAGATGTGTCTGCCTTATATATTTATTTATTCGACTTCACATATTCCTCTCTTTACTTGCCCTTTTTTCCCCCTCCCCTCAATGCTTGCTTGCAAATGAGGGTCTGCACAGAGCAGATAAGGCACACCCATCCAAGGACTGAGGGCACCAAATCAACCAAGAATAAAAAAAATAAATACAAAAGTGAAGAGAGGAGACAACAAGATATACAGCGCTCATGCCTCGCGCATGAGCTACATTGAGTTATATAAGATCTAAAATTGGCTATGCACATTTAAGTCCAGCAGCACCCAAGGTCAGTGAGCAGGATGTGAAATCAGAATGGCTGCCTCGGCTCCTTGGGGAGGAAGCTGGTGCCACGAGATGGTCAGAGGGAGTCTCCGTGGTCCTCTTATCTTCAGTGAGCACCAAAGCCCACAGGCCCCGTAAGGCTAATGTATCTACAAAATGACTCTCACCACAGTGGCACTGCTGACGACTGGCAGGTCAAACCACCCTGCGCAATGTCACAGAGCTGACTGGGAGCCGGCAGGGCCCCTACAATGTGACTGTCTCTTCACAAGGTCTCTTTGATATACCAGATACAATGGGTTTTGAACTCGGTTAAGTTACTTAAATGGCTCTAGTAATGCACTGTAGGCTTTTCGGATGATAAATGTTTCATATTTTACTGAGGTTTCACACGCCCTCCACACTCCGGGTGACCTCTCTTTATGATTGGCTGACTGCTGCGCGGTTAAATCTGATAAGGTATTGCCGAGACAATTCTGACAAACCCCTATCGATCCAATGGGCATGACCGCTTATTCAAAAGGAAACAAACACACCAAAGCAAAACAAACAACTTGGCGGCGAATTACATTAAATCTTGGGGAAAAGAACAGGCAAGTGAAACAGGAATTAAATCACTCGGAGGAAAAAAAAAAAAGCTGCTGTCCAATTTCTTCTCTAGCCGAGCACGGCTGCTCATAATTCGAGCTGCGGCGAGGCCTGATAAATCTTACATTATCGATATGATCTTCGGGCTCTCAGGCAGGGTGTACGTTATCACAAGTGACATGCTCAATCCTTCCCAGATTAGATTCCCAAACCAGCCCACATCCCAGGCTGACAACGGCTTTCAGGGACCAAAATGAATCAGTGACGCCTCCTCAAACGGAGCACACCTGAACCACAGTGACATCACTCAGGAGTGATAGAGTTCCTGCCGGTTCATCTCTCTCTCTCTCTCTTTCTCTCTCTCTCTGTCTCTCTCTCTCTCCGTGTGTCTGCCCACCTCCCTTCCACAGACCTGGGGCCATTCATAAATACTGCAGTGATATACCCGCTCTACCATCTCAAGTAGAGAGTCGTGACATATATCACTGCTTTTCTCATTGAGTCCAACAAGGTAATTTTTTTTTCCGTGTGTTCTTTAGCTCCGAGCTAAGAAGAATGCAGCAGTTTGCCTAATAGATAAGAAAAACCCCAGGGAAGCAGAAATAACCTATATTGAATATTATAAAAAGCTGCTGAAGTGACCCTGCCATTAATCACATTCGTTTTCCTTCTATGTTTGGCCTGTGGATGCCCTGTTTATTTTATTTTTGTTGTCGGTTTCTTTACCTATAATTTTAGACATTGATTTGTGGCACATTTTCCTTCAATCACATTTAACTTGCTTACAGTCTACAGGATGAACATGTTGCCTTACATTGCATTCCAAATGTACAAAGATTACATGCCAAACAGAGAGAGTGAGATCGTTCGTATAATTTCACTCTAACATCATCATGTGTTTTATCAGCATTACAAGTATTTTTTACAACTGGTTTTGTAATTGATTTTTTTGTAGTTCATGAGCACTTTTACAAAATAGGCCTATTTATGATGATTTAAACATTTCTCAATTTTTCAATGTTCTCCACATTGGTTATACAAGAAACAAAAACAACATAAAAAAAGGACAAATTCTGGATACATTAAAAGTTTGGACATTTAATGCTCTTTGTAGAAGAATTGAAAAGTGGAAAAGGGGTCCTCACCTGTCACTGTAAGCAGCGGTGGTGGTGGGCTGGGCAAATCTGTATGCTGCATAGCCACCCTGTAAAACAAAACAAAAAACGGTGTTAATCAATGATGAATCACAACCTGCGCAATGAAAGGTTAAATCCCACAGACACAAGAAAACACAAGACAGGCATGGAGCTGTGAACTTCTTAAAATAGTCAAATGTCACCGCACACAGTATGTTTGGTCTTCAGCCCACATTCCCCCCGTCAGACACCAGAGGGAGCTGTTAGATATATGGTGTGGCAGTGGCAACGGAGAATGATTGATGCTCTTGAGAGGCAGCGGATCTGGGGGATGCCAGTTATTGTCACACTAGACGTTTATCCCGGGAGAAGCGACAGCATAACAGAGGCCGCGTGAGGCAACTCCCCAAATTCAGCCAATTTTTAGATTGAGGAGGCTCTGCTCCTGCATTATTGAGGAGTGCCTTTTTGCTTTACACGATCCCCTTGGCTCTGCAATGAAGTAGGAAGGCAGAAGAAGACTGGACCTTTGGGATGTCAGGAGCGCTGTATTCATTTGCCAGAGCGGGAAAGGAATTAAAGACCTCATTGTGGAGTGCTGCTATTACTCTCTTTGAAAAATGAACCCGTTCTCCCACTGTTTTTCTATTAGTGCCAGTGGAGTGTGTGCCCATCTGCATCCATACGGTGGATAGGTGGCTTTTAATAATGCATGTTTTCATTCATTTTTAAACTCATGGGGGAAGACGTCTGATTAAGAGCGCTGTAGGGGAGGCACCCGCGTGACGATCGTGGACGGGGTATGCGCATGAAATCAGGTCAGGTGCAACGCTCGTTCCCACTCCCCCAATTTCTCCCGACAATTTTCCACGGGGACAGGAAGTCACATTAGTTGAGGCAGATGACTTCCTGTGGGACGGCCATGCCTTGGGACTGCGCTGATTACAGCAACAGCCTGAACAAACACGTCCAATAAATCACTCTCCCTCTTTGTCAAATCCAGCACACAACATTGTGCAGCACATTTGTTATTTTGTCGTGCGGAATGTGTGTGTGTTTGTGCATTCCTCTATGTGCGTTTCCGCAGAGAGGTGCTTGCATGCATATGTATAAGCACATGCGGCGTGTGTATTGTATACATGTATATATGTATGCATTCGATTTCCATTTCTGCTAATGTATTAGTGGGTTATTTATTACCAAAGGGAATCTTTGACACATCCGCTGACCGATTACGAATACAAGCCAGTGTCCATTGAATGATTGTGAAGGACACTGAGGGCTAAGGGACGGCTTCCTTTTGGTCACCGGAGACCTTCACGGACACTCGCTCAGTCTGAAACAGTGCAGAGGCCAGTGCCAAAACTAATGGCGGTAAAACACCAGGGGCAGGGGCTGACGGGTTGAGTGATGGACCGACCTGGCCAGGCATTGGTCAGGGGACACCAGGTTGCCGGACTTAGCTGGAGGTGGAAGAGCTAGTGTGAGAGATCACTCAAAGCAAAGGCCGGGTCTTGTCCACGGTGGTGGTGGAGGGGCTACAATAAAAGCCTGTGAAATACAGTCCCATCATGCGGGCTGGTGTGTAAGTCATATATCACTGGCTTTCAGCATTTTGTTCCCAGACACCAGTTGTCGTCAGGGTGAGAGTGAGAGGCTGCCGTGCCCCCACTGTCATTTCGCTATAGCATTGCAATTAAAGGGACAAATTACACCCCCCCCCCCCTCTTGCCAATGTTTGGACTGATGTCAAAGTGGGGCGGAGTGGTAATTTCAGCTTTATCTCCCAAGCATCCATGCTTTTCTCTGTCAAGGGCGACGTGGAGCGGGGCCAGCCCCTGATGTGACCCTGCCTGCATGGACAGCTCCGGAGGGACGGCTAATCCCTTTATCTTCCGCCTCTTTTCTTATCTCTCACAGGGCAATGGCTGGGAGCAAACCGGCTCCACTCAGGACCGTGCAGACCCCCTGGGGCAGGGATATCCTCGCCAAGACCCTCCGAGTGTACACAAACCGGCGGGCAGTGGGGAGCGGTAGCAAGCGGGCAGCCGAAGTCAAACCTCCTCAAAATCTTAGTCGAAGAAGTGACCTAACTTGACACGGGACACTGAACGCAGGTCTGCTGCTTTGCCAAGGTCTGAGATCATAGGCAGAGAGGAGAGGGAAATGAGGGAGGAGCTGAGGGGGTTTTAAATTTTGTTGTCGGGTTTCTTGGCACAGCAGATGGAGACCTAATCGACACCGGCTTGGCAGTGAGGCTGGGAGAATGCTGGAGGCTGAGGAGATCACGTTTTTGTCTCCGGGGCTGGATTTTTTGTCTCCTTTACTTCTGTTTCATCTAAGCTGGATAGAGGAAGAGAACAACAACTGTACTTACGTAGATCTCTGCACCATAGAAGCCATCTTGGTACACCACCCTGTGAAATTAAAGAACAGGAAAGGAGCGTTAGTTATGCCACCCTACTGAATCTGAGCACAAGACATTGCTCCTATTTCAACCATTTGTGGGCCTGTGGGGGTCAGCTCTTAGCAGCTTTAGTGTGCTGTGCCACAAATAATGAATGACACATTAAAGCGAAAAGTGCAACCGTTTCACATCCCCGTCCAATTTTCTGCTCTGGTAAAATTGTTTGTCTTTCCAGCCGCTGCAGTGTTGTCGGGAGGCGAAGGTGGTGGTGGGGGGAGGAAGGGGGGGGGACAAAAAAAAGGAAAGCGAAAGAGCCCCGTCACAT
Organism: Colistium nudipinnis; assembly: GCA_016785305.1. Lineage (NCBI taxonomy): Eukaryota > Metazoa > Chordata > Actinopteri > Pleuronectiformes > Rhombosoleidae > Colistium > Colistium nudipinnis. The sequence goes on from JAFBJU010001186.1 coordinate 1,096,061, forward strand.
GACTCCGCCGTATAAATCAACCGGCTGCCATCGGTAGCAAAGGGCCCCAGAGTGGGAGGGAGGGAAAAGGAGGACATGGGATTTCCAGGGCCCGGCTTCACTGTTGAGTCTCTCCCCGCAGTAAGATGGATCCTGATCTAATCACAGATAGACAGCTATAGTGGGCCCCTCAGTCGGCCTCCATCAGACCTCTCCCACGGCCACACGGACCACTGGCGATAAGGGATGAGTGTGAGGCAGGGCTGCGCAAAGCCAGGAGATCAGCACAGGCCCTGGTCACAGTCCAGTGAGATCTGCCCAGTAATACGCTATCTCAGCTCTCTACAGCTCTCCCTGTGGCTTTGTTAGTTCCTCCTTTGTCAACAGACAATGTACACATATAAGGAGGACCAATAGCCGGGGCGTGTACTGACCATCAAAGATGACCACTATTATCACCTTGCAAACATAAAAGTGACAGTGGGTGCTCTAGTTCCGTGTGATAACTCATTTTCAACCAATTTGAAATCATTACACATAAGTACATCTCATTTGAAATGTTCATAAAATGAACGCTGCACCTTCATTTAGATATAATATACAAATATTTTATAACTTTGACAGGGGGATAACAATACTGACCCAGTCTTTTGTACCTTTACACACACTCATATTACATCGTTTTTGAGTTTGAGATGCAATACTCACGCTCCGTAAGCTGGGATGGGTGGTGGCGGCGGAGCTGTGCGGAACGTGTTGTACACAGCCCGCCCCCGACCTCGCAAGTGGGCACCCCTATAGGCCACCGTAGCGCCTGTGGCAGGGTAGGGAAACCCTGTTACTGTGAAAGGGAACACAGGTGAGAAGAGAAAATGACTTTCAGAGAGCATCCTCGACTTGGCATTGCTTACCCTATGACAGAATACATTAGAGAGAGACGTGTGCTACTGCTTTCCCTATGACAGAATGCATTACCGAGAAGACAAGGAAACAATAGATTTAATCTTTTCTAGGTGCGCCTCATCGAGCACTTTCCCCTTTCCCAGCTCGCTGCTTTGTGCCGTACTCAGCAAGGATCCACATTTGCTGTACGCATCCTCTGCCGATGCCTGGCGAGGGGCAGCCTTGAAGCATAGGCAGGTAATGGATGCAATACCACTAGTTTCGCATCATGGCTTTTGCATAGTTTAGACACAATGAGCTAGCAGCAAGGAGAACAGTGGGAGGGTGGACGGGGGAGAGGCAGAGGGCGTTTATAGGTGCTGGGTAGAGACGAACGGGAGGTGAAGGTTGTTGAGCAACCTGACGAGATGTTCAGAACTTCCCCAAGGGGGGAAATGGAGCAGATGGGCTGGACAGCCAAGGCCCAAACCTAAGTACGACCCCTATCTCCAAAACCATTAGGGACCCCCTTTAGCCAATCGCACAGCTGCGTGTGCCCTCTGCTGACGGCCACCAGCGAATCACAATGGGTGGGTTGAGGTGAAAGGCTTCACAGATTAGAGGACAGGCGATGTGGTCCTCAGCTCTCTATTTAACCTTCAAGCAGTCCAGTGTTTGATAACAAGCTGTGGATGTGCATACACGCACACCTATGCCTAGTCCATCACAGCACACGGGTCTCTATTATTCTTTATTCTTGTTTAATTCATTTCCATTTGTTGCTTTGGGTGAATCCATCACAGCGCACTTCAGCTTGTGTTTGCTCTGTGATGGGGAGCTGCAAAGCTCCTGCCTGGTCTTGTTGGGGGGAGGGTGGGGGGTCAGCTGGGGTGAGTAACACAGGTTAATAACATGTACCCACTGTGTTTCAGATTACGACGCTGCCCCAAAGGGACAGCAGGCAGTCCCTCCCGATTGCAGATAAAGTAGATCGCAATGAAGATCTATGGTGAGCTTGTATATATCAGGTTGTCTATGGGTCTCGGCCTGTGGAGTGACGATTTGTCGTCACTGGGCCACGTGCGGTGTTAACCCCCGCAGGTGGACGAACCCAGTGAGCATCCTAATGAACGACGCACACCCCAGCCCTGCTGCTTTAATAAAACTGACAGGGAGACAGATTAGTAGTGCTTTTAAAAACACAGAGAACCAGGTTTAATGTCTTCTGCCATTAACATCACGCTCCATTAGTGGGTTCGCACACATATTCAAACTGTGCGTCTCATTTGGTCAGGTAACGCCCACATGCCCCCTCACCATCTCACACACACACACACACACACCAAGGTGCAGCGCACTTCGTTTGCTGCCAACATACCAATAGACTGCCTGGACTTGGACGATGCCCCCTTTTCCCCTTGTGATTTATAATGCTGACCTTGACATTTAAATTACTCTCTTTTTTGCAGCAGTGGACATCTGTGTGTAGTTGCTAAAGGGCAAAAACCATCCTCTCTGATAGTGTGAGGTATGTGTTTTTTTTTTACACTCAACAAATTGCTACAATTTATTGGCCCCACAAAGTCCAATTGCTTCTTTCTTTTTTGGAAATTTGTATGCAACATGCGTGCACTGATGTATGTGAATGTAAACTCGTAATGAGTTGGCGATAGGCTACACTGCTTCAATAAT
>JAFBJU010001186.1:1100085-1200405 GCA_016785305.1 Colistium nudipinnis
ACACACACACACACACACACACACACACACACACACACACACACACACACACACACACACACACACACACACACACTATCAGTAGGAGGAGCCAATCTACCCTGGAAGAGGTTAAGAGCTGGGAGCTGGCGTGAGGCTCTCATCCGTCATTCTCCAGAATGGGTTTTGAGGACAATAAACCTGTAGCGCCAGGACGAATGGAGACGAAGTGTGCTGTCACCTAGTCAGGATTTATGACTCCCAATTTTACTGATCTCCCGCACAGAAATGAGGACTGATAAACAGTGATTAATCGCTTTTATATCCCATTTTACTCCCACCAAAAGTATATTAACTGGAGCTATGATGATTTTCGTGGAACCTCTGATTCTGGATTTTTTATTTTATTTATTTTTTCCTAGGGATGGGTCATAGTCAAAGCCATGATCAGTGTTTTTTTTATAGCTAAAACTACCTTTTTTCAGCTCATTAGGGTGGTTTTGTTTCAAAAATGTATTTCTTATTTATGTTTCCCATCTTCCCAGCTGGCAAGCATATGTTGTCGTTTAGGCTTGGCAAACTCCAGCGCCATGTCAAGACGACTTGAAAAATTAGCAGCCAATAAATCACGCAGCCCCTCCTGCTTCCTCTGCCTGGAGTGGTGGACCACACTCCCTCTGATTTATGAGATGATTTGGGAAGTGTGTGAGTGTGTGTGAGTCTGTGAGTGAATGTGTGAGTGTACTACGGAGAAAGTGCGTATGAAAAAGGCAACATATATTAGTGTCCGTGTTCTACAGAGGTTATCTATTTCTGTATGCAAGAATGCTTTGGTCTAAGTGTAAAATCAGAGCAGAGGATAGTGTTGTATGTGCATATAGGTCAGTGAAATTGTTAATTGTTAACATAAGACAGACTTATTTAATGTCCAGACTTTTAATTCAATGAAAATTCTACCTAACCCATAATTGAAACGCTTGGGCATTTGTATGCACCTAGCGAGGAGCGTGTGTGTGTTTATTTGCGTGTGTAATTATCAGGGGAAGATGTCAAAACCAAGGGAATGGTGGGGGGAGGAGTAGGTGGGAGGCAGGGGAGGAGGCATGGAGGGGGTGAGGGGTTGGGGATGAAATAAAAATGATAGATGACTGCTTTCTGTCATGGACAGTTATTTAGAGGTTCGCCGTAAAGCTGTCCGGGGAATGAACAGATTTTAGTCTAATGAGCAGAAAGGAAAGCCGTTAAAGTGGCGCGATGTGCTCAGCACTTCTTCCAAATGAAATAGTACCATTTCCCCCTCATTAAAATGCAAAGGGTTCATATAACATACAGCAATAAAGCTGGCATGTCGAGGCACAGAGAGATAGGGAAAACCCCACAGAGCTCATCTCATTCCTCCATTACTGAGACCAGAAGGAATAGCGGCCTTCGACAGGGTAGGTGCCAACAATATCGCTCACTCAATCTCCCTTATTCGGTTAGCTCTGTAAAAGTCAATCTGGCGCACTTGGCAAATCCATCCACAGCAGCAGCATCCACAATCTGATAACAGTTGCAGGAGCGCTTGCTCTTGAAATCATTTTTTTCAGCTTTACAGTTGCACACCGTGCAAACAATGGATCAGGCTGTTTCAGCCACTCAGAGAGGCTTGGATCATCCACTGCTTATCTGGGCCACTCTCGGATTCACTTTGATTCGAAGGGAATTTCATGTTCAGTCGGTTCAGCATGCACCTGATTGTGGAAATTCAGGGGTCAGATTGGGATTGGCTGTGGCCGATAGTGGCCTCAGGAACACTTGCAGTGCAGGTGTTGGAAGGTAGAGAGGGAAACACCAAAGATTTTGAAAAGCAAGAGACGTAAGTGTCTTACCGGCATACAGTTCAGGACCATAGACAGCTCCTACCACTGGATTCAGCTTCCAGCCTGGTTAACAAAGAAAAGCTCCACTGACAACAAGAACTAAGTACAAATGTTGCTCATATTTTTAATTAAACAGTACATCACTTACCATTCGTATAGGGGTTGGCCACTTTTTTGTTTGTCATCACTCGTGCTGTTGCATTGTTCACCTGTTTAAATCAACAAAACAAAAGGTTTAGAATTACCAATCCTCACATTTACAATTAAGATATCCAAAAAGCAAGCAGCAAACCGAGATGAAATCATGTCATAAAGTAATAGAGTAATAAATAAATAAATGGTTATGTAAATATGTTTGTAGCACTTTGCCGTGATTGTGTTTGGCTCACAAGTTCATGAATATATTCATCTATTCAATTTTCTTACACATTAATACATCACCGAAGAGAGGGGGATAGCATGCACCAATTAACCACAGGTATGAATTAAAAATAACAAGCATCCTCAACAATCACTAGAACTGGTTGAATAAACAAATGGGTTCCAAAAGAAAAACACAGACAGTGCTTTGATTTTCCTCTATTGACCTGATGAGAACGACTCATCGAAAAACAAGAGCGGAATTCGAGCAGGCACCGCTAAACGATGGTGACAGGGGAATGCAGGTCCTCTCGGGTTTGACAGGAACCCAGGGGATGATAGCATGCATTCATTCTGCATTGTCAAGTAATGATAGACAACTGGCATGTCCTGGTTGACATATATGAATCGTGCATTCTAGTGGGAACAGGTTATATGCACCATTATGCATGCATTCATCCGGGCACATATACACTCAGGGATACAGATATTCACTCACACACATGGCAGCCACATGCAAATGCATGGGTTCATAGGTAAGTCTGGGAGGCAGCAGGCAATAAAGATAGGAAGAAGGGAGAAATGAAAGCACCTCTATTTTGCGTCCCTCTACGATTGTACCATTTAGTTTCTCCCGTGCACGATCAGCATCTGTGCTTGTTTCGAAAGTTACAAACCCAAAGCCCTGAGAGCACCGAGTTAGCCACCGGTACAGAGGAAGGAAAAGGGAAAAGATTTGACACGCACACACGCCCACACGCATTTCCACGCACACACACACAGGAGAGACAAAGAATGGGGAAGGGAAGAGAGAAGGAACAGAGGTGAGAAGACAGGAGTAGGTGAGCAGCAGAGTCGAGTTGTAAGCAGCCAGATTAATTAGAGGCCGTTAGTGAGGCGTCAGGAAGCGGCAAACAAAGAGATCCGAGGAGGAGAGGATAGCGGTGACGTGACCTCGCACAACAACACCAACAAACCTGCCTGCTTTACCCAATTAAACAGCACAGCACTGGTGCCACGGGTGAATGTCAGGAGGCAGCAGATGCAAAACACTGTGTAAGCTGCCATAATAGTCATATAATTATCTACACAACTTCAGCCGCATGGCCTCCGTCTTTCTGCGAAAACATGAGCAGCGGGGGGAGGAGTAAAGATGATTTATCCGAAGAAAGGTGCTAACGTGATCTCTGGCTATTTCTAATTCACTGCATGAATAAATGGGGCCATTTTACAGAGGCAAAATCACCGTGACTAGAAAGTGATCGGTGCCACTGCAAATATGATTCTCTGTGATAGAAAAGAACGAGGATGTTGACTTTAAACCCTGACCAAAATATACCCAACCTCTCATTTCCATCCCCCTTACAGCTCTCTGTCTCCCTTGCTCCCCTGGGGTGTTTGTCACTTCCTTGAGTTATGTGTACTGGGATACTGGACCTTAGCGCTATAGTAGAAACATTAAGATATGCTGGCCAAACAAGTCCCATTCCTTTGGTTTCTATATATACTTATAGAGGTGTGGGCAGGGGAAGGGGGAGCATGGCCAGCTCTGCCTGATAATTGCTTGAGGATGTAATACATGTGAGAAATGGCGGGGGGGGTTGATCTTGTATGCATACGCACAATCTCCGCACTGCTATTCCTAGCATAAATAACGCAGGACCTGTCCTTGGGGAAAGAGAGATAAAGAAATACATTCAAAAAAGGAACTGAGGGCAAAATTAATCCTTTGGACATTCACCCAACTGTGGTTACCCCCTCTGTCTTTTTTTTTATCATGCACAAATAATTAGCTTACAAGAGGGAAGAGTGGAGCCACTATTTTTCAAAGGAGACAAACATATTGAATGCAAATTGCCAAAGCTTCATAGGAAATAGATTGTTTATTAATGGCCTGGTAGGTTCATTATATAGCACACGGGGTGCGGGAGAGCGAGAGGGGGGTGGGAGAGGCATCATGGGTAATGGCTTTGTAGGGCACAAACAATAAATGCTTGTTACGGCGGAGGAGGCAGGTTTATCCGGTGCTCAATCTTGTCTGGCAGGGGGGCTGAGTGCAGCAGTGTCGCCTGGTTCCAGTGCTCCCTGCACCCCTGCATACCAGTCCAAAACTACTCCCAGGTATGAATGGGAATCAATAGTATTCATGCCTCAACACCCAGCCGGGGAGCCTGTCTGCTTTATGAATGGAGGGCTGTGGAGCTTAGTGCACTCCATTAAATGAACAGCTGGATGAGGAGCACTCGGCTGTTCACACCTCCGCAGGCTTCACCTGTCCATGGTAGGTGGTTGGGAGACTGATACCGCAGTGACACAGCGGTGTTGTGGCCCCCCTTTTTTTCCCCTCAAGCAATTTTTTTTTGTAAGTTCAAATTATTATTTTTTTTATTTTATATATATATATATATAGTTAATAATAAACTATCAATATTTTATTATGGAAAACAAGGCCCCTAAAACGTATTTAATGATTAGAAATATTGAGTGAGTCCCTTTCGTCACCATGAACAGTTACTGAAGTTTATTCTAACACACACCGCCCTGCTGCTAGAAATACTCATCGAAGCACCATATGTCCATCAACACACCTCATTAATAGTCCCCAAAAACAGTACTATTTATACCTGTTTGAGAGACAATTTATTACACACAACCGAGATCAGGGGAAATGTATTTTAAGAGAAATGTGTACCTCTGTGATACAACTTTTGAGATTGATATCTTAAGTAGGAAACACTGGGTATGAGGCTGGACTGCAGATAGAGGTGCTAACTTATGGTCTTGGTTGAGTTATGGGATTAGATGACAAAAATAACATTTAAGAATAATAGCAACCTCTGTACTTGGAATGGCTAATTTAATGAAAGTGCACCATTTTCCTATATTGTGTACCATAACAATGATTTTGATGCTGCTACTTTAAGTAATTTTGCCTTAAGATATTACAGATTGTTATTATAATATATTATATCATAGATTAGATATTAAATTGCTTGGAGCTTTGCCTTCATTAAATGTGGAAAAACGTCCATTCAGAAAGTAGATGATGTCCCATTTATCCAAAGCTTGAAATATTAGTTAGCATTAGTATAAACCTCCACATTTCCACAATTATTATCTAGACTTATGTATTATTTAAAACAAAAGGATAAAACCTCAATAACATGAAATACTTTCTTTTTATAAACACCCAGACTTCAAAGAGGACCATGTCTCTAAACAAATGCTTTTCCGTTCCATAAGCGTGAGGACCTGCAGCCTGCTTGTGGATTAAGTGAATTGTGAAACAGCTCAATAATGAATTGATTGACAGGGCTAATGATTCACAACTTGTGTTAGAGTTGCAACAACAAAAACAATAGGAGGGAGGGTGGGAGAAAGAGAGACATGGTGGATGTATGTCTCCAGGACCAGGCTTAGAGACCACTCGTCTCAGCCAGTGTACACACTACACTAATGCCATCATTAGGAAACAGAAGAAGTACATGGTAATGAAGCAGCTGGCGTTCTAGTTCACTTACCTTGGATCCTCGCTCATTAAAGATAATCTCCACATCTAAAATCTTTCCAAATTGCTGCAGAGAGAAAAGAAAAAGAGAAGAGTGGGGCAGAGAAGGAGTTAGAAAGCCTCATTGGCTGTGAATTCATGAAAAGGATGACTGGAGAGAAAATACGCTTTAAGACAATGTGGAAATGTTACTTTTGTGGGGAAATGGTCAATTTGCATTTGTTAGCTCAGCGAACAGTTCCTGGCGTGCTTAAAAAAAACTCATTGTTCCTGCTCCTGAACGCATTTTTGTATTTCAATCAAACAGTAAAGGGAGTTCAGATTATCTGGAAAAACAATGGCTGAATATAAACATTTCCGGTGTTTATTTGTTGAAGTGTTTGAACAGGGAGAGAATAGACGAAAGCATCAGACGAGATTTGGACGTTGGCTCGAGATATGGAACCCCTGCGACCCTCCAAGATCAGGGTGTCTGAAAACTCACTTCCTCCAGACTGCTGAGTGAAAAACCGGCCTCTGACTTTCTCAGTGTTTGGTGGATCGGCTCTGGCTGTACCGTTCAGTCCTTACATGCCTGCCTCTCTCGCTCTCTTTCTCTCTCTCTCTTCTACCCTTTCTTCTCTCTTCCTCCTTGTTTGTTTGTGTGCTCTCACAGTCAACAGGAGCTAAGGGCCAGTCCCCAGGGGTTAACATGCTCCAGCCTTTTGATTTAACAGGCCTGCCTTTGGATCATTAAAAAACAGAGGAATGAAAGTAAACTGTAAGTTCCTCTAATGAGTGGAGTGAGAGCGACTTTTAATTGCTGTCTACAATGGCCGTATTATTTCATTAAAAGTAATTACCCTGTCAAGCGGTCCGCGTCGCCTTCATTTCAGCACAACAGGGAAGAAATGGGCCTTCCATGCGGTCGACGCTCAATGGGAATGGATGGATCGTTTGACTGAGCCTCTAATAGGGGTTAGAAGGAGCTGGCTATTATCTGGCTGGAGTGAGCAGGCTTGAGGAGCTGAGAGTTTATGGGTTAGCAGGGAAACACGTGCCCCCCCCCCCCCCCGCACTTAATAGAGTAATGCAACAACTTCATCACACAAAGTCAAGAAATAAATTTAAAAAAAAGTTATTTAAGACCTACTTAGCTTTAAAAGGGTACATTTCCTCGCTTTTCTTAAAATTAAAAATAAATAAATAAAATTCTATAGATCCCATCCACGCATCTGCCTCATACAGCGCTCAGCTCCACTGATTTGATCTCCACTGATTCACACACACGCACACAGGCATCTATATCCCAGCGTGATGCCCCTTTCTCGCCTGAGATGACAATGCTTCCCCCATGCAAAGCGCAGATGCTAATTGTTTTAACCGAGCGTAATGGGTTTGTGGCGTCGATTAATTAGTTTCAGAGGAAGTCGTCTTTGTGGATTTCCACATGGCACTGGGGACTGCTCACTTGTGATCTCATGCACTGTCCCCACCCGCCCACTCACTTACTCAAACACACACACGCACACACACACACACAAACAGCTGCATCAGCAGCACTGATAAACAATGGCGTCCATGGGAAGAGTCTCCGAAGGGGAAGGCAAGGGCTGCAGTGAGATCCATGCACCCACAGACTACAAAAACAACTCTGTGTCAATATGAAGATAAAAACACAAAGAAGAATCCACGAGCATTATTTCATTTATCACATATAATCTATTTAATGTGTCACAGCTGGTCGTGCTGCAGATCAACATTTCAGGTATCCATAAATTCCTGTTCAATTTCATATGTCTTCTTTTACTGTTATTCAGGGAACAATGCCCCGAAACAATTTTCCTCTTAAAACACATTTTGAATGGAAAATTGGATAACACGACTCACGCAAATTTCAAAAGTATGCCATTTTAGAGATAACTGAAGCGTATCCATAAAAAGCATGCACATAAGCGCGCCAACACTGATGTGGTCCTTTGGTCCTTTGGATAGCTACATTGAACTGCGCCTCACCTCTGAGCAGCGTGGCTATCTTTAAGGGGGGTGGGGGTCCTGATTATTCAGGTAAATACTTTGAGAGTCCTTATATGCACCGAGAGGAGCGCTGCCGAAGAAGCCCGTCGCACAAATGAGGCCGATCTCGAGTAGCGCTGCACAGGGCTCGCTCGCACTTTGAGTGTTTTCATCCCCCCCGCACTTGCTGTAGCTCTGAGAGATCTCAGTTAGTAATTACTGATTAAGGTCCGCTGTGGTCGTCCTAATGAGCCCTCATTTAGCACCTCGTTAAAGGCTTGCAGGTTTCTCCACACCCGTAACCTGTGGCATGCGGGGCAAATCTCAGGCCCTCCCTTTTTGTTTTAGGGTGCTGGTTTGCAGCGTTGTCGCCGGGGAGGGTTTTTTCTCCACGGTGTGTGGGAGCAGATGGAGCTCCTGGTGGGGCATAGCCTTTCTTTAGTGGTCCGCGGAGCACCTTCCCTCTACTCCTCTGTCTTCCCCGCCTGCGTGTCTGTGGCTTTCACTCAGGCGTAACGGTAATGGCGTATTGAGCCGGTGGCGCTCCAGAAGCCATTAGAGCCAGAGAGATGAAGCTTTCCTCACACTGAGCGCACAAAGGCCCATTGTGGACGCCATGTCAGAGGGTGGAGCGGACCAGCTATCGCCGTGCCAAACACAAGCAGAGACAATCAATCCCACAATCCTTGACTATGCCAACCACGGGAAAAAAAGGCAAGGGGTGCATGTAACAGGAAGGGAAGGGCAACACGTGGGTGAGGAGGGTGATTGAGGAGGACTGGGCGGTACACAATGAATTGTGTATCGTATATCTGCATGCGCCGAACCAGGCACACAAAGCCTCCAAGCTAATTACTGAGGCGATTAGGATTCCACATGACCTGCTCCAGAGGTGGGAACAATAAAACCAACAATCAGAGAGCATAAGAGAGAGAGAGCGAGAGAGCAGCCATGTTGCCTGCAATTTATAAAGCCACATAACGATGAGATTTAACGCCTCTGGGTTCTAATGGCCCAATTAGCACATAGCATTTAAAGTACATTTTTGGCCATCTTCTCCATTCAGATCCATTATCGTTATTGAATTTGGGATGTTTGGGTCAATTCTTATAGAGGCTTTTGTGAGACACAAGGGTGAGCTGTTGAAATATTCATTGCCTCATTAATCGGCCGAGAGACAAAGAGAGAATTTCTGTTGAGGACCTTTCCTCTGCAGTTGTGTAATATTTGTCTGCAGCTCACTGCTCTGTGTGTGTAACCTCTAAATGGGTAATCAGGAAAATAGCTTCCTCAGTCCTCATTTCACCGGACAATTTAATGTTTTTCAATGGTCTGAGAGCCACTTAAGAAGCTTATCCACATGGACAAGAATCCTACAAGGGACTTGGATAAAAATGTGCTTCCAAGACAAAAGAAATCACACACAGGTCCGCAGCTTTTCATCCACCACTCTCATTAATAACATTGCTCTTTTTAGGTTCAGCTTAAATTCTGAGATTTAGTGACACAGCTTAAAGGAAGCCATGACAGGGCTAAAGTCAAAGATTCAGTGTAAAATCTTTCCAGTACTGGGTTCCATATCTGAAGACCAACACCTGATTGTGACTGATTTTGTCGTTTTTTTTCGTTCTTTTTTTCCTTCACTTATTTTCCACGCGTATTTTTCTCCTGACAATATAGTTACTGATGCCGATTCCATTAATTATGTGGCAAGTTGTCGTGTGATTGGACCCGACTGCTCATTTGTCATGAAGCTCAAATAAGCCAAAAAAAGTGACAACGGTAATAACTTTGTTTCAGGCTGGTTGGGGTGCCTTCACTATCATCATTTTAGAATAAGACAAAATCTCGGCTTTACCTCCTACTTATGTGACCTGGATCATTTATATATATTTTGAGATACTTTTACTATACAATCGGCTTTATTTCCAGGCTGCCTGTCCTCCTCCAAGGTACTCACCCCAAACATTTGCCTTAGGTCAGGGTCCCGGAAGCGGAAGGGAATATTGGAGACATGTAACCTTTTGGGCTGCTGCTTCTCTGAAGAGTCTGAGTGCTGGAGCTGGAGCTGCTGAGAGCCCTCTGTTTGCGTCACATCATCTGTCTGCCAGAGGGAAACAAACACAGAAAAGACACAAGCTGCTCATTAGCTGCTCCAGTATACAGTAGCTCCCGGTCCTGAAGAAGGGGGAGGGGGTAGTATATGAAAGAGGGAGATGCAGGGTGGGGCTGGGAGGCCTGGCTGACTGACTTACTCGGCCCCACCATTTTTCAATCTGGTCAAAAAAGCCAAAGCGATAAACAGTCGATGACTTATCGTGTCAAACCTGGGGTTGTGCATTACAAATCCACTTATTAATCTCTTGCACTTAGCTCTTGAGCAACAGCGAAGATTGAAGGCGCTGACAAAAAGGCGTGGATATAGATCCCACAGAGCCCTGACATGTCTAGACTAAAGACACATTATTGGTGACGTTTCCACACAGGCATCAGAGTGCGGGGCCCAAAGCCCTCAGCGTTGTTGTTTCCATCATTATGAGAATGCTATGCTGACATTTCTATATAAATGACGTGTCTGATGTCAATGACAAATTCACTTGTTTCTCCCGCTGACACACGTGATGGATTTCTCTGAGGGTGCTGGTGGTGTGTCTGTTTGGTGGGACTTGTTTGTGAGGCAGTTGCTTTTTCGATTGTATTTTTCTTAGATCAAATCTGATTGGTCAATAGGCTAATTTATCCCCTCTCTCATGCTCCATAGTGAAATCTTCATAGGTCCTCATATTTATGAGATATAAGTTGTCAGTAAGACAAAAACATGGCACTGTCCAATACCAGGAAAAAAGCCTACCAACAGTAATAATTTACATATCACAAAACACACACAAAAGACACATCAAACACACAAAAAAAAATATGAACTAATAAAATATGAAACACATGAATCTGTCTTTAGGGCTTTGGATATCAAAATGGGATGGAATGTAACAAAAAAAGAGATGAAGTAGGTTGCAACCTATCATTTAAGAAGTAACATGAATTTAAATTAAAATGGGAGTGAAACATTATCAGAGGAAGGACTGCAAATAAACTGGCAATATATATTAAAAAAATCAATGGAGACATTAAGTAAAGTCAATTGGGTTACTAGAGGCAAATTGTGTAGATCTGAATTATATTGTATGAAAGACAACAAATTGTCAATGCTATATCAAACAATCTTGTGTGAAGAGTGCATTTTTGGAGGAGGAGGTACACAGAAAACTATTAGTAGAAGTTTAAAACTTTCCACAGCTCAAACCTCTTAACCTTTTACCTCAACAGACAACAATGTAAAAATTTGCAAGAGTCAGAATATATCAAAACACTTGAATTGTGTAAAAGTGTGCAGGACACAAAGAATTGAATTGATGGGGAAAAAAGTTTCAGTAAAGGTTCTGGGTGAATGCCTGAATGAATAGGGAGAGGTTGAAGATGAGTGGGTGTGAACGTTTCTCTCTATCACTCCCGCTATATCTGAGGTTCACACCATGCCACATGCTTTCATGAAGCATTAATGGGATTCAAAAGTTGAACACAACCATAAATGCAGGAACATCTCTGAACATTTTCACGTTTTGTGGATAATCTTAATCTGAGAGTACAAAAGAGAAAGTATGCAGACAAAATGTTGATGAGGTGAGATATCCATTGATTCCAGCAACATCCTAATCCATTTGAAAGTTCTTAAGTTTGAACTGCGTTTTTACTTCGCCTAAGAATGTAGTAATTACGGCGGCTGAATAATAACTTCAAATTTTTTTTTTTTCTGATTCATTTTTGGACCGTCTTTCGGCTCTTATTTTATCTATTTCTTCCTACTTACTATAAGGTAATTGCCTGGTTGATTTGTGAGCTTTATAAGTGATATTTGAACATTGGAAGGTCGAGACATGAGGTGAAGTGCAAAGAAGTGGTGTCAAAGTCATAAAGACACAAATGATTCGCTCCCCAACAGATTTATCACATAAACTGTATTGCTTCCATCACTCAAGTTATTGCTCTCATAACCACAAGAGGTCCCTCATCTGGCAAATGAATACATAGAGATAGTTTGGAGCTTTTAAACAAACAATTAATGCTGAGTTTTAATGCCCTGTGGGTGGCGTCCCTTCTGCAGTAGCGAGCTACTGATCAAAAATACTAACTCATTTAGGGGCCGCTGATCCTGGAAAGATGTGGTGAGGCAGGGGGCGGGGAATAAAGAAGGAGAGTGGAGTGGAAGTGGCAGATATTGAGCACAAAAGCTGTTTGAATGTGATATGTAAACTGTGAGGTCTCCTGGGAAGTGCTCTCCGAGCATGGCAAACACACCATACTGTGGCTGGGGAGTCACAAACACGGACACAATCTTGTACTCAGATACAGACGTGAAAAGGGAGTAGGTTGTTGCTCGAAGGCAAACGATTCAAATGACACGCACATGCATGCACATACGCACACAGATAACCCTCACCCTGTCTGAAGGCTGCAGGCCCTCAATGTGATGCATTTCCCACCATTTAGGAAATGGGGTAGGGATTTATTCATTATAATTCATCATCACAGTATTATCATTATCACCATGATCGTAATGATGATCGCCTTTATTATTTTCATTATCATAATCACAATCCCCACTGTAATGGCTGTCATTTATTTGGTTTTTATGGCCAATTTCGAGCCGGTGACATACATTGTTCCCGGTGACAGTTGTTTGATTCAAGGTCCCACTTTGTCTTGCCCGCAGCCATCCAGGTAAGGGCAGGTTGGTGGCACATTCTTAATCCCCGTCTGGGCCTGACGGGATCCAGAGCAGAGGTTAACAAGTGGCAGGGGTAGCTGGGAAATGCACCGAGATGGCCGGTCGGCTGGGAAGGAGTGGATTTGTGACGGAGACGGGCGGGAGGGGATCTTAACTCTGCCGTGTCCTTCTGCACCGGAGGTTAATAGCCTGAGTAGCCATGTTGGGCCCTGGGGGTGACACGTAGCAGACAGATGCTGGGACCGTGGAGGGTGACAAGGTACCGGAGCCCCGTGGGTCAATCTGTTTCATCGGTCACACATGACACTATCGACCTTTAGCGCATGTTGCTAAACTGAGCGCTGCTGTCCCCTTCTCCAGCTCTGTCTCTCAAGCTTTTTTTTTTTTATTGCGGCAGGCACACTCGCGTGTTTGCAAACATCCAGATTAACTTTCACTCTGTGCTCAGACAGGCTAGCAGCGCGCCAACATCGGGGGCAAATACACAGGTGGAGATCACAAATGCTTGAACCGCTGACGCCCATGCACCCCAGTCCGCATCCGGCTAATTCAATAACTCGGAAGTGTCACGGAGACTATGGATACCTGCGCGCCGCTCCCGAGGATCCTACCTGCCTGCCTGGTTGGGAGAAGGTGGTGTCGCAGTGGAAAATAATTACGTCTGTATTACCATAGGAGACCACCATCCGTGGCACTTTACTGTCCCGACAGCTGCTGTCAAAGAGGGGAGGGGGGTAGGTAGGATCCGGAACACGCCGCCACCGCCGAAGCCGGCAAACCCGAGAGTGAGAGAGCTGTCAACTCCGGCAACTCTTTCTGCTTCCTGTTCAGTCATTTCTCTAAAAGAGTCCCTTGCTGTTATTTGCAAATCGTCTGCAAAGTGCTCTGCTCAGCGCTTTCCCCCTCCTCGCAGAGTGGCATTACAAGAGCATAATTGAAACTATCTGATTGGAACGCTGCCAAGCAGGTAGATTACATCCGATTAAATGGGGGGGGGGGGGGGGGGGGACTTACTTTATCCACAAATCATCTTTAGTTGAAAGTTAAACGTTCCAAGGCACAATGTTTGTTTTTTCGTCGTTTCTACCAATTTTTTTTTTTTTCGAAATAGGCTGCAATTATGTCCCCTCCATCACCTGAGAAAACTGGGGATGTCATGGGAAGGAGGAGCAGCCCCTGCCCTCTCCCCCTGAATCATGTCAAACAGGAGAGGTTGAGAGACAAAAGTCGTTTCAGGCCTTTGGGTGGAGGGGGGTATGGTTTGCTGAGGCTCCTCCCACCTACAGATAAAACGGACATATCCCGTTTTAATGGCGGCGTACAAGCTGCCATCAGCATGGCCTCTGAAAGCTACACCCCCCGGTGGAGTCTCAATCCCTTAAACACAGTTCAAGAGAGATGAGTGTGTGTTTTCATGTGCTCACTGTGTGTGCGCGCATGTGTCTGTGTCGATGTCTGTGTGCGTGCGTGTGTGTCTATGTTATCACAGTCCCCCAGAATACCCTTTGGAAAGTGTTCATGCCGCTGACACGGGCTGTGAAAAATCTGGAATTGAGTGCTGCCCTAACGCCACTGCCTTAATTTGTTATCTGAAAAGAGAATGATTACTCATGAAATTCAACCAAACCTCAGACTATTTGAACTGAGCCAGATAACGAGCTCAGTTTTTTTTTCTCTCAAGCAGATCTTCCTGGCAGCCCTCTGCTCCCCTCATCTCTAAGGATTTGGAGAAAAAGCTGGGGGCTGCCTCTCTTCCTCAAGCCACTTGCTTTCAAGTCAGCTTGTTTGAACATTGTACAGAGCGAGGTCTCAGAGGTCCTGCTCTGGACCACGCCACCTCCCCGGTGTAGAGCGGGGGACTGGTAGACACAGACAGAAACAGAGAGGAGAAGTGAAGAGAGTCCCCGCGCCTCATTAAAACATACACACTCTTCGTCTCTCTGCGGGGAATTCACACAGAATCCATACGTTTCACTGAATCCTCGCTCTCTCTTGACTCCCTTTTTAAGTCTCTAAGTCGGGAAGATGTGCAGAGAAAAGCGTCGTCTCGGGGTGGAGGCGCTGAGCGCGGCGTAGTCGGCGGGGGTAGGGGACGCAGAGTCGCAGCGAGTAGCTGATCTGCTCCCTCAATCTGTGTTTCTGCAGGGTGCCCTAATCAAAGGCACCCGGGCCCGTCTGTGTCTCCCAGAGCAAACGGGCTGGCTCTGCCATTAAAGCTGGGGGAACACAGCGGTGGGCGACGCTACACCAGCGGCCCCCGGGGATTAGACTCTCTGTTTACACCCCACTAAGCTCATCCCTCTGTGCCCCCCGAGAAAAAGACGGGGTGAAAGTGGTGAGAGCGTGGATGCAGAGAATGGAGTTGGAGGAAAGCGGGGGGGACAGTGCAGGAGAGGAGTGGAATGAAGGAAGGCAAGACGAGCTCTCATCTCTTCATGGCCACCATCTCTGCACTTTCTTCACAGCGGGAGAACAGATGAAATGAAATCAAATGTGAAATGGAGAGAGAGGGAGAGAGAGAGAGAGAGGAAGGGGAGACGTTGAGAGACAGAGAGTGTGGGAGTGGTGTACAGTGTCGGAGGGGGAAGAAGAAGAAGGGGGAGGCTGAACCTCCTGCCAAGTCTCTCCTCACTTTAAACTCACTTGTGTGTCAGCCATTACTGTGAGAGCGGCGCACAACCACGGAGCAGCTGGGGAGCGTCACACACGTCTTCAAATCAAACACCGCAACATAACAGGCCAGCGATAACATGAGGTGTGAACCTATCGCAGCGCTTGTGCCGTATAAGCACCTTTCTGTCGCCAAATGTTAGTACCTGCGTAATAATTGCCAGGCTGGGAAGTTATTAAGAGCGTTTCTTTATGAGCGACCGAGAGATCCCTCGGGCAGGCTGTGGCCTTGCCTTGACCTTTCCCAGCAGGTGTTTTCGTGCAAAGGGAAAAAGGAGGTCTTTTTTTTCATCTCTGCCAGCTTTATCTGTCTTTCTAGACGTGTCTCTTAAGTTCGGAGCTAAGTCGTCCCCTCTTTTATCTACATCTGCCTCCTGTGAAGGTAAATTCCAGGTCAAGAAGTATTTCACATAAAAGTATTGCTGCCCAAGAATGAAATCTTTAATACATAATTTATAATTCGACTCACTTGCAAGCTGTGTATCCCATTGCGCAGCCTAGCAAGGGTTTTGTTTGCCAATATTTTAAACATATGCCCCCTTATAAGGAGGTTTCAAAAGGAATACAAGGTCCTCACACAGACAAGACACACACAGACGATAATTTCTTAGGTTAAAATAAAAGTCTAAAACATTTTGGATACTGTTAAAAATGATTTGCTTATCTGACTTCAACTGTGACCATACGTCTCACAGGGTGGGGGTGTGTGTATGAGTTTTTTTTTTAAATGGTCCTCGAATCATTCATGCCCATAGCATGGCCCATCTCCTTTACACAAACAAATCAAACCGCTCAGGTTTTAGGTGGTCCATGAAGGAGCCCAAATGGCTCTTCAAAGCACACTTTGATTTCATCAGCATCTTTTCAATCAAATTCACCTACATCGTCAAGGACCAACCTTTGCCATGACATAAGATGCGCTGCTCACTTATGTGCAGAGCTGTAACTCCCCCTGTCACTCCTCACTTTTTGATCAGAGAAGGTCATTTTTTGTGTTTGAAAAACAGAAAATAAATAGACAGAAAAGATACAGATATTTGTCGGGTGTCGGGGTAGAGTCAGTGCTGAGATGTACAGTACATTGTCACAACCCTATTAGTATAAGTGCAACATTATTCTATGTGAATGTTTGCTTTTCTCCGTATGTTGCTACAGATAGATAGGCCTCTAACCTGTTCAGGGTGCACCCTGCCTCTTGCCTAAGTGAGCTGGGATTGGCTGGAGCTCCACCTGCGACCCTCAGAGGATATACGCTATAGCTAATTGATAACACTAGTGCAGAAAGGCTATATTTTAGATTGTTGTTGTTATACTTTTATTTATGATTATATTATTATTATTATTTTCCTGAAGCAATCTGTTCACACATATATATATATATATATATATATATATATGCGCACACGACTTCAGGAAATAATACTATAATCATAAATAAAATAAAATAATACTGGCATGTGTGTATTTTAGCTTTTCTGGCTAGCAGGCAAATGGTAACAGAGGGGTTACAAAAGTTCGGATTCACCTTCATTGCAATTTGGCAATTTAAAATGGATTATTCAACAAAAGGAAACTTAAAAACAGACATATGAGACAATGTTATACAAACAAACACAAGAATAAGGAAGATAATATGAATATATTTTACTTGCTGACAGTCTGCTGAGAACAGTGTTTGCAGGTGATGGAGGACACTGACCGGTGCGGTCGTGGTAGCATTGATGGTGGGCGTGCTGTTGTCAGTGCCGGCCTGCTCGCCGTGCGTCTGTGTGGGCGTGTACAGGGTCATGGCGTGCTCGGGCACCCGGCTCTGCCCGGTGTAGTCCTGCGTCGGGAGCGGGTGCGGTGCAGCAAATTCTGGGGGAATGCCGTTCTGTGGGGGAGGTGGGTACTGCGCTGGGGTGTACGGCTGGGCCATCGCTTCTGGGGGGTTGGTGGCCTCTTGGTTACCCTGCCAGGAGAGGAACACAACAAAGGAGACGACTGAGCACATGTGGAGATAAAAATGAAAACTGCATTGCGTTGATCTGGAGGGCAACCGGGTAGAGTCGAAGGGAAACAGCCATCATATCATATTTGTGCTCAGATTAGAGAATGCTTTAATCATTGCTAATGAACATGTTGTAGCGCATGGCTCTCTGTTGGAGGGGCGATTTTCGGAGGGGGGGGGGATTGGGTATCATTTGCACTTGTGGCAGAGCACACTGTTCCTGACTTAAGTGAAAGAAGGCCCTTGCAACGAAACCGTTACACGGACCCTTTGTCTCGTGTGGATGCTCGAAATGATGAGCTGCAGAAATAATGGACTTCTCTAGCTGGTGCACATTGTTAAACTCCATAATGGCTGGACTACAGAAGTGCATGTCTGATTGTTGCAAAGCACTAGGCTCTGCAAATCCAGACTAATGAGCAGAACGGTGAGATCAGTGCTGCAGGAGCGGATATCCATCCCGACATTAAAAACGCAAAGGGAAAAAAGGTGAGACAATAACACCAAAATCCAATAACACCCCCGCAAATACCCTCAATCAAATTTAAAGATACAGATCATGCGAGCCCAACGCATAACTCTTTCGACAAGACAGAAAAGGAGGGAAAAAACACGCAATAGCAGCCAGAAGTAAGGGTTTATGATTGGAGAAAACAATAACAGTAAACAGATAGAGAAGTTTCTGTCTCTTCCTTTACAAGCTGGCTGGGATGCTGAGATAGGAGATAAATGTGTTTCTTCCTTTTTTCCTTTTCCCTTTTTTTTTTCCTGCCGCGGTGCTTGGCCTCCTTCGGCACATTTTCCACACAACGCTCAGCGCGGACAGGAGGAGGCCGCGGTTTTTAACGAGAGAGCCGAGCAACACTATGCCGTAAATGTAGTGGAAATAATTCTACTCTGACGTGTTGGCAAACAAACCCCGGCATAAACTGCGCTCTGCCAATTAAGGAAATGCTCCATTATCCAAATGAAAAGAGAGAGAAGCCTTGAGAGGGGAGAAGGATTGACCAGCCTCCTGCAGCTCGCTGGGCCCTCAAGGCCACTCCCGCTTTCGGAGTGGACCCTCACTCCTCTCTGACCTAATCCCCCCACCCTCTCTTTTCTTTCTTTTTCATTATACTACATTTCTATCTCCTCTGTCTCTCCCCTCAGTCCCTCCTCCCAGTTTCCCTTTCATGCTCATCTATTCCTCCCCCTCTCTTTTTATGCAGAAACTTTTTTTAATCTCTACCCCTGTGCTCTACTTTCCCTCTCCCTCCAGTCATAGCATTATATAACACTCTTGCATCGCGGGCATTCTAATTCAAGGAAGCTCTTGATGTTGGCAATTTTCGACTTCTAAGCACCCATTTTAAAGGAGAATGTGAAAAAAAACGAAAAAAAAATGCACCTCCTGGTGTGATGGCTGAAAGTACTACCAGATCCGGTGTCCTCCTTTTTAGCCAGACAACACAACACACAACATCGGCACGTTCAGCTCAGCAGCCTGAAAACAACAAGGTGCTGTGTTTGACTGTACATCAAACGCTGCTCATGTCACCAAGACGATCCAAGCTGCAGGTTTGATCTTGTAGTTAGTCACTTTCAAGGCCAATGCCCATGGTGCCGATCAATGTTTAAAGACTGAGGCGTTTCTCCGTGTGTTTAAACAATACCAAGGTTACTGCAGTTTTGAGAAAACCTCATTAAGCTAGCTCGGTCCCTGACTGATTGGTTAAATCCGGGATATCATGGCACCTTAGGCCATCAAAAAAAGCCCAGAATCCTCATTAGATTTTCACACCCACATTAGCACAGAAGGGGTCTTGAAACCGAGGGCTCCAACTAAACCACAAATGGTTGGTGGCAAAAAGCATTAACAATTCTCAACTTTGGCCATTTTAGTGCCAAAATTAAATGTGCTGCTTCTTCCAAAAACCAAGAAACTGTGTCTGTCAAACTGTCATATTATAAACAGCTGCGCAGTGTTTTGGTGTCTGCTAATCCTTTAACTCACATTTAAAATGGCCTTGCTACATTTTATATTTCATTCTAACAAACAACTCAAATGGACATATAACAGTTGAACTGTAAAACAAAGCAAAACAAAAACCCCGTCAAATCCTAATGCTGAAATGAAAGCGAAAGCCTGAAGATAAAATGTATTATTTTTTTTTCAATTTCTTGAGAGTAGATATTCTAGTGAATGCAGCAGTGTCCTTCCACGTCTGCTATTCAACTGCTAAATGTGCAGAATGTGTCAGAAACATGCCTGCAATGTAGAAAGTCAGAAATATGAAAAAACATTGGAATCATGTATACACAGTGCTGACTAACTGAAAGCCTTTGTTCAATGTAAATGTAAATATTCCAAAAGGATGTGCTTTGTTCTGTTTCTTTCTTCTTACTTCTGCTGAGCAAGTTGTTGAGAGCTTCAGGTATAAGTTTCATGTTTTTAATACCGTTGGCTATTTTTTAAGTTTTAGGGGGTATACAGTTGCGCTCTTGTCTCACTGTCCGGATTCCCTTTTCAGGCCTCATTTCAGCAGTTTTTAGCAAAGACACGTTCCACAACTCGCAACAGCTATCGGCCTCCAAGTGTCCCTCTGTGCCTGGGTCGGAATCTTCATCCCAACGCGCGCACCGGACACACTTAGACAAGGGACACACAAATAGGATAACAGCCTGGAGCTCAGTAAAAAAGAAAGTTGTGTGGCACCACGCTGCTGCTGTTTCAAAGGGCAGCAAGGCGAAAGCAAGGAGGTGGAGAGCAAAGGCCTCATTAGCGAAACACAAAGTAACACTGGCTCTCGTATGATCTCTGCCTTCCTCTGATGTATGTGACAAATGAGTTATTCAACTGGAGATGAACCGGGAGAATAAAAAAAAAGCCAATGCAAATCAGCGGAGTTGCGCATGTCCCAGTGCGACGGCGCGCCCCCTTTCCGCTGGGGCCGCCTCGCCGTCCTCAATATAACCCACGGCAGCTAATGAAAAGCCCTCCATGACAAACCAGTCAGGTACACAGCACCTCTCATTCCACTGAAAGAGATTGCTGTTCATTACGGCTGCAAACAAGTGCTACAAGTCGTTGTTATATTGGGATTCTGGCGAGTGTTTCTCTACCTGCCCGCCTGTTTATTGGAAAAGAACAGGTCCCTACGCGGCACTTTAATGCCCCTCTTACATGGCCCGCTGCCATGAGCCACCTAAACCTCGTCTCCACGGACACCAAGACGGAGAATAAAGGAAACCAGCGAAGGCATCCTTTATCGATGTCCTGCATCCTTTTCTACTCCTCCTTCCATCCTACCTCTCCCTCGTTCGCTCCTTCCACTCCCAATACTCCAAGACCATAAAAAACACTATCTCTAATCTTAAGCACTCTCCTTGCGTAAAATTGGATTGGAAAACGTTACTTAAGGAGATCACTCTTGGAGCAGAGTTTTTTTGGGGGGGTTTTTACAGTGCGCATCGGGAGCCAAAGAGGTCAGGAAGGCCTTGTGATGATGTGAGGCTGGCAGTCTGAGAGAAACTCTTCCAGACGGCGCGCAGAGAGTTGCACTAGTGCTAACCTCGGTGTAGATGGTCAAAGCTATATTCCGTCTCAGCAGGTACAACGACTTGGCTGCCTGCCAGCCATCCGTGATCCGCGGAAGTGGGAGGGACGGCGTTGAGAGGCCAACAGGAGACGGGCTGCGCAAATACGGGATCTGTTAGTAGAAGCTCATATCGGCAGAGTGCTGCACTGACTCATGCACGTGCGACGGAGGGTCAAGGAGCAACGCGAAAGCAAAATACGGCGGGCGACTAATTGCGCTGCATTGAATCCGGAGGGAAATCACTCAAATGGGAGAGGGCTGATCAATCTCTGCGATAGGAGCCGTGATGGAGTGGGCAGCTTTATGGCTCCGGCTCCCTCGCATGCAGCCGGCATCATTTTTCAGCAAAGGCCTCGCTGCTTTATATAGTTCCCACTGTATGACACGAATAGTCTGCCGCTAGAAACGGTTCTCCTTGTTCTATGCACCAAGCAAATCAAATTGATTAATGAACAGCTCTGCTCTTTTGTTTATTTTGAAGAAACAAATAGCACGAATGGTTTAATATGAAGTTAGAGGAATGCGGTCTCAGTCCTTCGTGGAAAATACGCACGAGTAACTTGCTGTGTCAGATTACAGATGACATAACATTTTTAAGTGAATCTTAAGCTGCTCCGTGGCTGAAAATTGTTCTGGCGTCATCCGACGCACCCGTGCACCGAGCTTTCCTCTCAACAACAATTTAGTTTTAATGACCGCCTGACAGTGGCAAACTTGTGACAAATCCCGCTGGGCCGTGGCAGCAGAAGAAAACCCGAGAGGAGTTTATGGTGAAAAGAGTAGCCCAGCTCTGCCGACGCACGGCAATCAGTTGATGCAACCCAAACGAAACACTGAGCGGTTTTCACCCTGCTGCATGAAAGCCTCTTGTTGTCCCCGACTACGCTGCCGGTGCTCGCTTAATTGTAGCCCCACACACAGTCGGCCGGGCAGGCGGGAGAAAAGGCGGCCTGAGTTGATTTCCACAGGCAACTGGCATTCATTTTGTCTTGAAGGCGCATAAATAAAGGCTGTCTACTCGGGCCCATTTTAATTAGGCGAGCCACATGATCTTACTCGAGCTCTCTCTGTTAACACTCACCAGAGGATGCGTCATGTGTTAATTACAGCCGCATGCCACACAGTGGAATCCAAGGTGAGTCGGAAAAGCAAAAAAAAATAAAAAAATGAAGAAGTAAACAACAAACATGAAAACAAAACACCTTCCGCTGAGTTACTCATGATGGGCCGCATATTTGGTGCAGCGGTAATTCTCCCCGCTTCCCGTCAACCAATTACAGCACAATGTCTGGAGAGTGGGGAGACGAGGAGAAGCAGCCCAATTTAATGCAGATTCACAACACACACACACCCCACCTCAAAAGAAGCCTGGTCTTCTAGACCTTTACAATAGGTTTATGATTTCAGATATGCCTGGGAGAGGGTTATTGTTTTTCGTCTCACACCCCCCCCATTGCAAACTCCCATCTTTTCATTTTTCCACCTCATTTGTGGAGAAATCAATTCACGAAAATAAACACTGGGGGTCTTTGCGCTGCGCCCAAGTCAATTTATATTTTTTGGTGCACGTCTCCGCCACTCTCTTCCGAAAGGCTTAAGCGTTTTCACGTGTCACATATGTTTCCCTCCTTCTAACGTGATTTTTCCTCGTTATTGGGCACACTTATTTGCTCCGCGTCCTTGGATGGAGGTATTAGAGGGAGAGTTCATTTTCCCCAATCCCTTGCTGATATCTTCATTACATTGCAGCCGAGTCGCTGCACATGGAGCTGGTACCGAGATGGGGCCGCTCTTAGCAGTGCGACTGAGTGTTGCTATACCTCCGAGACGCCGGAGCGCCACTTAATAAACAGAGTAGACAGAGGATCACTTTGAACTCCTGTGACATGTAATGAACCTGTCTGTCTCAGCCCCAGCTTTGTCTGGGCTCAGGCGCTGCACAGTAAAAATGCATAAACAAATAAATAAATAAGTAAAAACACATCCAAATCAGCCTGGAGGCCCTGTAAAAAAGCCATCAGTTACACATGGTTAGACTCAGCATTTTGCCATACGCCATAAGAGGGGATAATTGTCTGTTTCAGTGCTGTTGCCTCTTTTGTTGCATAACAGATATTTACATCTGGGACTAATTACTCCAGATTGGGTGTCACATTTTGGATTAACTTGTGGGAAGCATCCAGCTTGGTGTTTATTCGCATTTAGTGCAAAGAACAGACACCGTGCTGCTTTGACCCGATCAAAAACCCACTGAAGAACTTTTTTCATCTCCCTTTCCGTTCTCTTTTTGTTTTTCTAAAGTTGTCAAAACAAAGCAATATCGACACAGACCTATATTATTATTTAATACCATTAAAAATCCTCACAAACTCAGCGCTTTTGAGATTGAAATTGATCACCACGATAAAGACGTGAACGCAACGTAGAAAAACGGACATTCTGGTCATATAAACCCGCCAGTCAATCCCATGATGATACCAGTGTACAGCTCTCCAGTTTACAGATTAACCTTTGCTATTCCTATAGGGGATATAAATGCCAACATTTGTTTTAGAATCAGCTGATTGTCATGTTAATTCTGTCTTTTTCTCTTCCCAACACACAGGGGTTAACACGCAGGGGCCAGAGTTCCTCTTGGGGACAAAATGTCATTACTTGAGTATTCAGGAATCTCTGCGTGACATTCCTTGACCGCTGTGGCAATGGCAAACATATGCAAATGAAGGAGAGTGCCACTCTCATTACGACCCTGTCACAGAGACGGCAACACCTCCCTCTGGACCGCAAACACGGTGGAAACAAAGAAAGGGGGAAACCTGAGGGATAGATACGACAGGGAAACAGGGCAAGACAATGGACGAACTCTGAGAGGAAAACAGGTGTATCAATGCGGCTCGCATTATCTCTGCACATACTCATTGTCTCCGCTCTCCTGACTCCCTTTGTAATCCTTTTGCTCTGGTTTCCATCGGCCAATTTGCCTCGCGGAAGTTTCCCCTCGTCTTTGCTCTGCAGTGGAAGGAGGCACAGGTTTACATGGGTGGGATTCTCTGAAGTGAAAATGCCGACTTCTCCCTGGTGTAGCCAAAGCTCATCTAATCAGGGGCTAATTCCAGTTATTAAGATTTGAGAGATAACTTTGATTCATCACAGTCCATCTACCCCGATCGGTTAATCACTGTCGCGCTAAGCTCTTTTTTAGTCATCCTTTTGTTTCCGCTCCCTCTGGCACGCAGAGAGAGGGAATAAGAGAGATAGAAGAGAAGGAAAGGGAGAAGATATTAACAATATTAATGACCCGTGATTCTCGTCTCCTTAATGAGAAGGGTTATTAACTGTGATTATCCATGATGAAATGCTGGTAATTCTGGAAAGCTTGAGAAAACTTGTACAATCGCTTGTCTGCTGATTTGCTGCTGGGATGTTTAAGAAACAAAAAAGGTGAACGCAGTGAGGGAGAGAGAAGGAGAACTTAGAGGATAAAGAGGCAGGGGCAACCCGGGGAAACGGAGATGCTCGCAGCAGGAAGCTGGGAGGGATTTTCTTTTTCTTCTTCTTTTTTTCCAAGAGGGGCTAAAGCAACCGACTCTAGTCCCAGTGCTGCTGCATTTCTGGCGATTAAAATCTGTTCTCCTCACAGAGATGAATCCAAACTCTGAAGTGTTTCCTCTTTTTCAAAAGCCAAAAAGTGTTGCATCTCGCCTCCTAATTTCCGACGGCTAACAAATGGGACAACGTACATACTGTACCAAATCGCCAGTGTGCTGGTTGCCGCTGCTGAATGCCTGTTTGAAAACCTATGCCGCTCTCACCAGATTCCCTGATACAGCATTTCCCCAAACTCGCCCCTTTTTTCTTTCCAATTATGGGAAGTTGCATGCTCGTGGAGTCCCAGTCGGCTCAATGTGATTCCCCAACGGAAGGGAAGGGGGTGCAGGGGAGGGGGTGCTGTCTGGTGAATCATTGATGTGCAGTCAGACTGTTTCAGTGCAGATCTGTGTGTATGTGCATATGCGTATGGGGGGAAGATGTGGGGTAGCAGCAGACAGAACAATCCTGAATTATGCATGTCTGTCCCTCTCGCAAGGAGTCGAAGTGGGGGGGGGGGTTGGTGGTGGGGATGGTGATGAGCCCCGCTCTCGTAAAACACCCGGGGACAAATTTGGATAGAACGGAGCTAGGTGAGGAAAAGTCGGCCCACTCTGAGCGCTGCCTGACCTGCTTCAGACACCTCTCGTTAGCTGTGCGAACTCCTCAAACCGTGATAGTCGCCGCTTCACACAAAAAAAAGCGAAACTGAAAATCAGCTGAGGAAAAAGCACCCCGTTATGGAGCCTGCTCTGTGGTAATAATGCTAACAGGCCAGAGTGGCAGATTTGCCAACTTATTTGTTAGATGTTCCCTATAAAAGCACCTCTGGGATTTTAAGCCTAAGCCACGAGAAATGCTATCGCCCTGCTTAAATTACAATGTACCACGGAAACACCTGCTGGGCCCATTTTAGATAATAATCCCATTTCTACATGCCAGTACAGCTCTCAGACGGAAGAAATTGGATTGTTTGCATTACTGACCTGTGGAGCAAGGCAGTCTGGGAAAAGCAACAGCCTTGAGGCTTTATTGGATTCAATCGGCCTTTCATAAACAAAACCTTAGTTTTGAAAAAGGTAAAAAAAAAAAAAAATCTCCTAAATGTGGGTAGGCCAGCACTTTGTGGACACACTCCATTTATTTTCTCCAATTAAATCTCTTTAATTGGATTGAGGGCTGGCACCTGGTTTACACTCTGTCAACCACGCAATCCACAATAATTGATGCAAGCCGTGCTGTATGTGTGTGTGTGTGTGGGAGAGAAAGAGAGAAAGAGAGAGAGCGTGCGTGGGATGTGTGGCGATGGGGGAGGGATTTCGACCATGTCTCACTACACCACAATTTCACTGTGATCAATTTATCAATGGCCCGCCTCCTGTCCACCAGCGTCCACTGCGCTGAGATGGGAAAAGCCTCTACAATTTGGTGTGCAAGTACGCACACGTACACACAGACACGCACACACATACATACGCACATGACATAGGGGATAGAGGATACGTGCAGATACAAAAGTAAAACGTTATTATTACAAAATTACAAGTATTATTTTATTAGTAATACTAGTAATATTATATATATATATAAATGTATTATTTATTTATTACCAATCAACCTCTGAGTGTAGGGGTAAAGCATCAGTTAATTGTGTTAATGTTTAAGGTGAAGCTAATTCAACCACTTTATCTAGTGTGGGGCAATTAAATCTATAATGCATCATATTTTAAAAGCCTATAAGGTTTTGTGTTATGCCTAAGGTTGTGTCTGTAATTGCTCTTAATCTCTCCTGTTTCCTATATGTCACGAGAGAAGTAATATTTTTTGACTTACATTTATTAATAAAACTGCCTATTGATGAAGGCAGTGTAAATCAATAATTATACATGGTACATGAGTCGTATTCACGCATTGGTTTCACCCATTTATTTAATTTAACATAATTATATGTTGTTACATGCCTTTTTTTATAATTGATCAACCATCAAAGTGAAAACAGTGACGCTGATCAAAATGTATTACACATATACTTAAAATACTTTTTATAGGCACTTTACATTCCTCAAGTAAATAGTGAATTAGTGAATGACTTGTAACATAAGTAGAGCTTTCAAATGAATGTGGTCGAGTAAAAAGTGCAATAATTACATTACAAGTGTAAAGTAGCATTAAGTGGAAATACTGAAGTTTAGTGCTTGAGTTTCAAGCACTTCAGAAAATCATGAAGAAAAACACACGCCTTCACATATATTCACACTAAAAAAGTTCAAACACATGCTAAAGACACGGATTTACATACATAGTTGCGAGCACTGATACATATGTGAATATGTACACCTCCAGAGCTTGGATTCACGCCCGAATACAAATGTCTGCCCAGAATACAAATGGTGTGCGCCCACACGTGGAAACACGCGGAGATACAAATCCGAGATGCATCATGGCGCGCTGACAGCATCTTTAAGACACTTTGAGAAACACCCGGCTCCAGAATACCGAGCTGCGGCGCTGTATAAATGGAGAGAGGCAGAGACAGAGCGAGAGAGAGGCCGAGGGAGACCCGACACAGTAAATAAAAATACAATTTCCTCCAGTGACATGCCCATTCTGTTGGAATCCTGACTCTAATTATTCTAAGCACTTTGAGGGATGGCTTTCCACCGCATTAATCTACACACCCACTAGTCTGTCCACAGTCGATGCACCTTTAACTACCTAAGGACGCCCCGAAAGTCTTCCTAAAACCTTGGAGAGGGAGATTGACTTTGTACAGTGATGAGGTACAGCACTTTGCCCAACTGAATCTTCCTCTAAATCTCACAGCACAACACTGAGCAACACTTTTCATTTTCCATTTCAAATAGCGTATCTCTACCACCCCCTCCTTAAAAAAAAACGAATCGAAGGTGGGGGGTATATGGTGCCGCACGGCCGAATAACTTGGGTGAATCCTAATCTCAAGCTTCATGTGAGTGTGTTTTTGTTTTCCCCCCTCTGGGCAGGAAAGCACTCGTAGCTCATTTGGAACTGAGATGAATCGATAAATCACGGGGGACCATCAATCAATCAATGAGTCTATCAATACTTGCTGGATGAGACTCCTCCCTATGCAAGAGGGCGTCTTTGGTAAGAATATGACAGGCAAATGGTCTTTTTACATAATAGCTCTGTCCACTTGTGCTGTGTGCAAGACTGATGCCATGCAATGTTTACATGTTGACGCCAGCCGTATTGGTTATACACAGCAGGTCCCTTGTTTACATGTAAAATAATCAACACACACACACACACACACAAACAGATAACGTGAAAGACTTCTCACGTTCCGATGATGTTTATCAAAATGTAAACAAGATCAAACCATCTTTGAGGCTATATATTTGGCTTTGCTGCACTGCAACATCTACTCTTTATAAACATCTGCCCCCTCGGTGGAGAGAGCAAAAAAGGGAGAGATCTAGAAATAGGGAGGGGGAAACGGAGATCTATTTATCCAAACTAATCAGGACTTATTTGCCAGTACAAAGTTTGTATTAATGTGGCCTCCAGCTGCTCTTTTCCTCCCTCAGCAGACGCGGGGGCCAAACTGCACAACAAGCGCAGACAATCGGAGGGGATAGGAAGTGGAGCGCAGATTGCCCCTCTACTCAATATCCCTAAGACAAAGATGCAAAATACAAGGCTGCAGCAACAATCTACACTGTTCCTGTTCAATTTAAATGTTTCGGAAATTCTACATTTCTCTTATTGTCAGCATATCTTTCAAGAAAAAAGTCCTACGTACGGACCCGAAATGACAATGGATTGCACCTTGATCCAAATGTTGTCCACCAAACCCACTATGCATTACAAAGAGATTTTGAGTTAAAAGGAAACTAGAGTAACACCACAGCACAACACAAAAAGAGGCCAATAGACGGACATCACTATAAATTCAGAACCTGATTGCTTTATTTCTAGATGACGTATAATTCCTTTAATTAAAAAATAGTCCAAAAGTAGCATTCACTAAGTGGGTGCATTTGTTATCAGTGGAAGCAGAATCCTAAAATGTATAGCAATATTATTCCTCATACTGGCTGCAAGCATGAAGTGTTGGCAGGTAAATTTGCTTCCCTCCATCTTACTATCTTCAGCCCATGTGCCCTTCAGCAAAGCACTTATCCCCTAACTGAGCTGCTTGGTAGCCATCAGCAGAAAACCGAGACTGCACCGAGAGTTAACATGCACAACTGTGTGAAGGGCGATGCCTGAAAAAGAGGTTGCATACTCAGCAAACACTCGTTGATACTAAAAAAAAGTAATACATTAATAAACAAGCAACCAAACAAACAAAATGAATAAACTTGGCATGGTTTCTATTCAGAGGGAAATTTCTACAAATGAGGACCAGGTATGAGAAATTGGTTTGCAAAAACTAGAGGATTTTCCATAATGGGAAAACAGGTTGCTGAATTCATTTCCCTTTTTTTTTATTCAGGCACTTAATCAAGGATTTTTCTATTTTTAAGAATTGGATATCTTAAAAAAAAATGCCTTTTGGAAAAGGAAATATGGCTCTCAAAGAAACAAGAAAATAAGCATAAAGGATGAAAACTTTGTGATCCTGGAAAAAAGAAAAAACAGGAAGTGGCTTGACCGAAGAGAAGGAAACGAAATGAAAATGGCCAAACAGCCTCTCAGTCAAATCCAGATACTGTGATTCTGGCTCTCTTCTGACAGTTTGGCTGTCCTGCTCAACCCCTGATAATGGACAATCAATAAAACGTTGTGCATGAGTGGGTCTGTGTGTTACGACTATTCTCCAAAAGACAAAGGTGAATTGATGGGGCCATATTCCTAATGTTAATCTAAATGCTGCAATTTAACAAAACTAAACCTATTAAACAAATAATTCATAAATATGACTCGTTTTCTTGAATTTTCGCAGTCAAATGGACAAATTAAACCTCATCTAACCTAACCCATGGTAACCATTAATAATGAGGGTGCTTAATAAAGTAACAAAAAAAAACAAAGAGACAAATCCAATCACACGTACTTCTTAGAAGTATGTTACCTCAACCAACAAAAATACAAAATCCACATCCGTATGGGATGCATTTGCCCTTCGCTTTTCAATTAAGTGTAGAAGTTCATGAGAAAACAGTGAAAGTGTTTTGAAAAATGGGTCAACTTTCACCAAATGATATGATACTTTTCCCTGCTGACTAACAACCACAACAACCACCAAATGTGTGCAAATTGTGCTCTTTTTTTTTGTTCAAATGCATCAAGCCTGCAATATATAAGACGGGTCCGTCTGGTGACATCTATTGGTAATTTTGGAGCCAGAGTCAGCCGGATATAATGGTGTGCACAGGCATTGGGTGTATGTGTGCGTGCACTTAACGCACAATGCTACTACGTGGCAGCTGACACAATGGAAACAGATTGCTCTGCAGCTCTCCATCACACCGCAGCAGATGAAAAGGAAACGTTAAGGCCTAAGGGTCAACACTGTGGCCGCCTGCAGACACAAGGCACTGGGCCCAGTCATTACTGTTAGCTAATTGGAGTTTTCCTGTGGGTCAGTTTTGCCATCTGTAGTGCCTTTATCACCGAAGACCCCCAACCCCTACATAATTTTTAACGCTATGTCACTGCGTGATGTGATCGCTCTTCTCCCTATAAGAACAGGGAATGTGTGCCAGATTCCACACGTCGAAAGCCATGAAAGAATGGCGGTAGCCTCAACCCTAACCCTAACGCCAAGCGGAAATGGTCGGAAAAACGATACAAGCACGGGGGAGCTTGGGGGGAAGGGGTTAGGGAAAGCGTGTGATCTCCTTCCACCCCCGCTGGTTAATAGGAAATGTCTCTGTCACCTCTCTGCACCATCCATCATGTCAAATGTTAATATCTTTAAAGGTCAGGCCGAGTCATAAAGAAAAAAGAGCCTTGGCTAAACTTTCCCTGGGATTTCCAGAGGTCTAATCACCAATCACCAAATCTGAAGTGTCTCTTTTGATTGGCTTTTGATGACCTTGTTTCAAAGTGAATCATTACACAAAAAAAAGGACATTTAGAAGACCGATAGCCAGGTCATTTTTACACAAGAAGGAAAATCAACTAATGGAATTAGCCAGATTTACCAAAAAAATTAAGAAACGGCGAAAGTGCAGGCTTGTGGAAATATATATATAAAAAAACTGCACCGGAATGATTTATCCAGGCGACTTCAGGCTGAAAAGCAGGAGGTTGCACAAAAAGGGGGGCTTAAAAGCTAGATAAAATAGAGGAAGAAAAGGTGGTGGGAAATAAAAGAGAGGCAGAGGAGCTAAAGACTGCTACTGTCTGACAAGTGTCACACTTGCGCTTCGATCCAGCCTTCCTCCTGCGCTAATGACTGTCAACACGACAAGCAGGGCCGTCTGAAGGGGGAGAAAATTACTCGCTGAAAAGCAATTGACTGACCCCCATCATTTCTCAGGGAACCAGTGACCTGTGAATATTTCATTATGGGGAAAGTCGTGAGGCCCATATAAATGGGGGCAGAGGGGGTGTTGATCCGCCGTGCTGTGCCGTGCCGAACCGACAAGGGAAACGGGGGGGCAATCCCGCTCGCATGCTGCCTTGCTGCCTTTTCACTACTCGGCTCCAACAATGCATATTTTATCTCCGGAAAGGAGAAGTAATGAAATGACATAGTTATTATTTGGAGGAATATTTACCAACAGACTGTGGTGCCACCTGAGGCAAAAAGAAGGGCAGAGCATCAAAAAAGAAATTAGAAAAGAGGGGATTAACAGGAAAGACATGTCGTTGAAGAAGAAAGAAATAACTCTAAATATGTTGCAGGTGTTGGTCAAAGCAAGCCATTCTTTTACCCTCTGCGCGACATTCGTCTTACACCGAGAAATATCAGAGGCCTCGGAATCGAGAGGGGCAGGAAGAGAAAGAGAAGACGAGAAAGATGAAGGAAAATCAATCCCTTGGCAAGCCTGATTGATCGGTGGAGTTTTGGACAATTTCATCAGGAGACTCCACTAACCAGAGATGACACAACCCATATTGGAGAGAGAACGCATTGTGGAGATTGATACCCGCATTAGAGGCATCAGGTTGGATAAACGTGGGCTCTGGCAGTAAATACGTTGGGCCCGCGTGCCCCCTCAATGACGACTTAATGCCAGAAAAATCCTCGCAACCCACACTTCACTTCTCAAACTTTGACTGGACGGGATAATTGAGTCAATTAGGAGCACCTTAATCCATGGAAGGGATCTTCAAAAGAAAAATATACAGTCAAGGTTTGGGTTTGGTCTTAAGGATATAAATAAAGAGACCTAGGAGATTGTCTCTGTTTATCAAACGATGGAGGGAAAGAGCAGAGGGATTATAGTTGATCTCATTGAGGAACCTCATTCTACATATTAACTTCTACCCTTGACAGCTTTTGTAAAACTTTAATTCACCATTTTTGAGCGAGTAACACTGCTTTATAATTACTTTGTGACAGTTAAGTATTCGTCAACAATGAAGGAATTGTATTCCACGTACGCGAAGACAAGCTCTGGGATAATATCGGGAACAATCAGATAAGAAGAGGTGGATCTTTTTCTGGTCATCCTGACATTTCTCTTTATTCAACATTATTCAAACAACCAGCTTTGGAGGTGGGAGGCGAAGGAAAGTCAATAAGCACATCATCTAAACTAAACTTCCACTGAATCCACCTTCGTGAAAAGCAAGTTCCCTGCACTCCTCTGTGTGTATCTTAGCAAATGGAGGGAGGAAATGGACAGGGCAAACTAGGAGGAGGTGTAGAGGGACAGAGGGAGTAAGTGCTGATCGAGCAGATCGTGCAAGAAAGCATGAAATACTACGTTACGGAGGGAAGAGGACAAAAGCAGCCACCAGGGCCTGATCATGTAGGCCAGACGGGGAGGCAGGGGGCGGAAGTAATCGAGGGTCACACAGGCCAGATGACTGATCGGGGGACGGTGGGCAAAGTGACAATTTTAGCGGATGGTAAATATTTCAAAAGTGCTAGATGGTGTGGTGCAGGTCAGGTCGGCTCCATTTTAAAACACAATAGACAGACACCTTTAATAAAACATCCCACACATAAACACACAAGCCAGGGTTGTTCCGCGGCCATTTTCACACACGGACGCACGGAACACACACAGAAAAACCCCAGCGCTCCTCTTTTTTTTTCTTCTTATGCTTAATAGTCTAATTTTCTTGGGTGCAGCCGGGGGAGGTTGCCTTTAGAAAAAGGGTGAAATTCGGGTTTCACGTTCACATGCAGGTAAGGGACATGACCGTGACTGCCGGTGACATTTTGCAATGATCCATTTCACACATTTTAATGCAACGAAAGGCCTCCTCAGTCCCCGTCTCCTATCAGGTTTAAAAGCAACGCCTTAAAGAGCATGTAGGATTTTCCATTCCTTTCTTTAAGTGCACTGCAGACGATTTTTTATATCATCCTAGCTCCCAGCTCATCAGCCTGGCATCCCTCCAGATGAAAACTGGAGTGTCTCACTGATATTCAACACTGGGGCCGGTGTGACAGGGCACAGGGATCTCATCCATGTATCACTGGCTTAACATCAGTGGTAGAGGCTCCAGCTTACATATCCAACCACAAAAAAACCTTTGTTGACTACCCTGTTGTCTTTGTCTGTCAGCACAGGTAGCTGGTCAGAGAGGCACAGAGACAAAGCTTGAGACTAGTCCCTCCTCCCTCCTCCTGTAAACATGGCAACTGATTTCAGGAGCCCCGGACTGGGGTTGGAAAAGCTATGATCCCCTTTTACTTCCGATCCACACTTAAGGCAGAAAGGGTGGCGGCGATTTGGTGGTTGGGCAAACAGGGCTTGTTAAAGTGTCAAGAGATGGGATTGGCCTCCCATCCTCTG
Source organism: Colistium nudipinnis (assembly GCA_016785305.1). NCBI lineage: Eukaryota > Metazoa > Chordata > Actinopteri > Pleuronectiformes > Rhombosoleidae > Colistium > Colistium nudipinnis. The sequence continues at coordinate 1,133,311 of JAFBJU010001186.1, forward strand.
TTTTACATTAGTGCATCCCTGCAGGAAAGTTGATTAAAGCCCGAGCACAGATGTGAACTCCTCACCTGCTCCGCTTTCATCACCGTTGGGTTGAGGAGGTTGGGGTGTCAGCCGTTTTTTTTCTCCTGTGCTTTGGAATGCACCGAGATGATGACCATGAAGGCTACATCACAGTGTCCTCAAAGGGTAATCAGAGGCCCGGGGTGGGTGTGGATAGGGTGGCCCAAGCGTGGGTGGTAGTGGAGCTGGATGGTGGTTGCTCATTTATCACACACCTCCAGGATGACCTCCCCTTCTCTTTCTTTCTTTAGCCTCCATCAGAAATGTGCCGTGCATTAAAAAAACCCACTCTTGCTTCTCAACCTGCTTTGCTTTGAGCCTGCTTCTTAATGCTCTGTCCTTGTGGCAAATTGGAACTTATAATGAGCTGGATTCTAGTTCTGCCACTAATAATTGCCCAAAGGTCCCACGTACAATCTGTGACAAGGCCATTGGCATGTTAAAGTGGTAAAATGCATACCCTGAACCTAAAACCATGTACTGGTTTAACCCTTGACCCCCACCTACACACTCCATCCTACCCTATCTAAATCTCACATCAGTCCCCCCTTGACACAATTCCTAAGAGCAGTTCCTAGGACCCATTTACCCATTTTGAAACAATAAAATGGCCACAATGACTTCTTGGACCGGATTCAATAGGTACTTCAAGAAAAGGGAAACCTGCTTGGTTTGGCTTAAATGATGAAAACTATTGTGCGCAGAAAGAATCAATTGGTGCTTTTCAGCGTAATTCGATTCTATTCACAAAGGGGCTTGGGAAGCAATCTTAAAATGGAAATGCTACTTTGCTTGGAGTGGGTTGGGAAGAGATAAAGAGAAAGGGGGGATAATTTGCATGGCGAGACACCCTTTCCTAAGGATAGTACACCTTTCAATCATGTCAGTGCGTGTCCTACAAACCACTACAGAGTTTATGCTGAGTGCGACAAAACTAAAGTGGGTTAACGTTTTTGGCCAAATAATTGCAGTGATGTGGGTGGGGTTCATCTTTTCGCTTACATCTACCAAAAAGAAGCCTCATGACAGCTGAATTAATTTGATCTCTGCTGGCATTTTCCCAAACTGCAGTCCTTTAAGATCACTGTCCAATATGAGCAGTTAAGAAAACTGGCAAGTCCAGCTCAAAGTGCAGATCAATTTCCCAAAAGCATTCTTCTCATGAACTCGTATGCTGCAGGTTTCGGGAGCCGCTACAGGTATTTGCTCTCAGACATGTGTTACATATAGTTGCAGAAGAAATAAAATGTAACATCTTCTGAATAACACCATATCTAATCATGGCAGAGCTACAAAATGGTGCATTCAGCTGCTTCGATAAAAGAATGCCAGAAGGCATTTGAGGTAAAAGAAAAACAAGAAAGAGAGCTTTATCAGAAATGGTTTCCTTTTCCTGGATAAAGTCGTCAATTTGGTGGACAAACTGCATCAGGTTGAAATAACTACACATGCACAAGTTAATCCTGCAGAAGTATGCTGTGATGTGCGGGAAAAAATAATAGATGCACTGTGGTGGGAGAAAGGAAGAGCTAAAAACCAACTCCCCTCTCAGGAGTGCCAGTCCAGCAGGATGTCCCTTATTTCTCTGGCTGGTTAAGTGCGGTTGAGGCTCTGTTCAGCATCCTTAACCGCTATCTGTCACTCTACTTCCTTCCATTCCTCTCCCCTGCACCGCCCCCGCTCTGGGAGAGGCTCAGTTTCAACCTGGCTGCGGTCGGAGGCCGACAGGATGAGGTAGACAGGGAGTTGGACTGAGTCTGCAAGAAAAGGCGGGAAGCGCTGGATGTGCAGGGGAGTGGGGACGAGAGCGGGGGGGGGCGTTATTGTTAGAGGCTAGCCCATGGGGCTGTTCAGTTCAGGGGCCATTCTCCTCTCCCTCTGCCTGTGTTGGCAAGAGAAGAGATAGTGTCTCCTGCTTCATTAATGAAGGCAGTTGACGCCCCGTACAGCAGTGCCCGGCAGTCAAAGTCCCTGCCGCCTGCTACCAGCCTGGAAGTTTGAAGGCGAATGGATGTGGAGTATATCCACACTATGGTAATGACAGAGGTGAAGCCATGCCTCGCACTACTTCGGCAAGTCGTCGTATAATCAGCCCATGATGAATAGAATGAAGTTGGGAGACACACAGGTCTCCTAACTTTGGGCAAGCGCGTGGCGGAGGCCGTCGCAAAGTTTAGGAGTAATGAAGACGGCACAGTCAAAAATAATCCATCACATGAAAGCTGCTGCCAGAGCCAATGAAATTGAATCATCGCCGAGCGGCGGAGAACAATGAACTAATTAAAATACACTTTTTTCATATTTCAAGTTTGATTGAATCCTGGATAACTTGCATCTCAAAGGGAAATGGAGGCACTGTCTGAGATTATTTACTGTAAAATGCACAATGGAGACAGGAATAAAGAAAAAAAAAGTACCTCTACCCTCCTTTCATCTACAGTGAAGACAACCATGTCACAATTGTGACCTGATCAAAGTGCCTCAGTTCATTTCCAAGCCTTCAAATCACATCCACACTTCATTGTGGGAGTTCAACTCTCTGTTGCTGCAATCGATACCTTCGTTTTGATTTGATCTGAAAAATTGCCACTTCTCAGAAATCTCAGCTAGCGGATGATAACGAGAGATAAACTCCATTATAACATCTGATACAAGGGATAGGGGAAATTTAACCTAGAGCTGAAATTGAAGCATCCTGGTGTCAAAATAATGGCCTTAAAGTCCGTCAGCAGTCACTAAATTCGCAAAAGTATGCCTGACAATTGGAAAATTGAGGAATTTTCAGTTTTGGAAACATTTAGTTATAAATGTGACATTATATTGTCATTATTATTGTTCAATTTTAAGATGGATTTGAAGTTTTTCTCTCTTGAACTTTTTTTCAGGCCTGTCAGAACGTCAAAGAGAGATCAGCTTGGTCTTGATCGACTTGGTCTGCAACATTAATTTGAACTGGAACAATAAAAAAAGCATAGGCTCAGGCATAGACACAGACAAAAAGGGAGGGAGACTAATAAAAGGCAGAAGTTAATTTTTTTGTATGCGGATTATTCTGTTTCCATTTGTGGTCTAAAAAATTAAGCTTATTATACGCTTGCAGACACACCTTTTTTCCATATAGAAGGCAATTAACAACACAAGTTGTTGACCCAGCTTTTCTGTAAGCCTTCAAAGCCTTCAGTGCTGATGTTGACAAGCTGCAATAACGCATACAAAAAGCTGGAGTTGTTTTATGAATTCACAGACGCACACAGAGGTGGTTGGCTTTATGTGTATAGCTACATGCAATTGTGGAATTTGTTTACTACTGAAACATATGGTCTTGAGGGCGCAGTCTATGCTAAGGTATGCATAGATTCAGAGAATGCCATTAAATATTTTATTTGACACCACCTGTTTTAGAGCAGAGCGCTTGGGCAATCAACCTAAGACTTTTGCCCGACAAAATAAGATGATGAGGAATAAAACACAACATTTTCAATTATTGTTTAAACAACTGATTCTATTTAAACAAACATGCGTCCATTCGGCAATTCAAAGTTCAAGGAGTACTTCACCCAAATCTCATTCGTGTACACAAGCTGGGATACATTTGTGAAACTGTTGACAAAGTGCTCGTCGGTTCCATTCAAACGGGAGATTTTACAGAGTAGACTCAATGCTAATCGACATATGAATGAAGCCAGGGAGGCGAGCCTATTTAGGGAGTTTGCCCACTGCAGCCCTCCACTCCGGGAATAGCCTCAAGCTTTACTGTATCTGGCTCTTTGTCAGTGCCTCGCCTCTAGCCCTCAGCCGGCTGCATTTGAGCGAAAGCGACAACATAACACTTGTTCTTAGAGGGAAGAGCCAGGATCTGATTCAACTTCAGAGGATTAGAGTGACAATGGGGAGATTGCGCACTCGCACTCACGCACACACACAAACAGTGTCTCTAACACACATGCAGGGGCAGTCCTTCCCCAAGTGGGAATGAGCTGCTCCAGAAAGGCCAGGGCCTTGGCAAGGTAATTAACCGAGGGTACTTGTTTCACATGGCAGAGTCCATTAAGGGCCATGTCACACTGATGTCAGCTTAAAGGTAGCGCACGCATTCACACACGCATGCACACAAACACACACTCTCTCTCTCTCTGCTTTCAATTGGGGAGAAAGCATCCAAGCTGGAGATTGCGAAGTGAGAACGACAGAGGAAAACGAACAGAGAGAAGTGGCCGTGACTTCTCCTGGGCTCTCTGACCAGTTCTTTCGTAATCAGTAACCCCATTCCCTCTCCAGGTCCAGCCATCGATTGGTAGCAGTACCACCCCGGCGCTGTGATGAAGAATCGGAGGGGGGGTTATACTCCTTTGTATACCCTCTAATTGCCACACAGCCATCCCAGCAAAATGCCCACCACCCCAAATGATGGAGAAAGTCTACTGGCAAAGCTTTAAAATGGGCCCCGATGTAAGCCCATTAGGCACGGGTGACCGCACAAAAAACGCTCCGAGAGCGAGGGGGGGCCTCGGGAAGAGTGCTGAGGGCTGCATTAGTCGAGGGAGGAAGTGGGTACACTTGCCATACGTAACCGCAACAGTGAACAAGCCGCGAACGCGACACACACCTGAGAGCGTATGCCCGCCTGTGAATCCACACATCTGCGCACACGCACGCACACACACACCAGAGTGTATACCTTCCTGTGCTTCTCAGACAACTGCTGGATCTCAGATAACATTGTGCCCACTGAAGAGACTTCCACACGAGCTAACTGAGGTTTATCTCCCACTTAACGGATGAGCCAAAGGAAACAAGAGAGGCACTCAGGGACTGAATGAAGAGAGAAGAGGAGGGTACAAAGAGGAGGTGGGCATAGGGAGAGGCAAAGCAACAAAAAGCCCCAAAACGACAAAGTCTTGGAACAAAAATGTACTTTTGGGTCTGTGGTCTGAAGTTATAGCAAACTGCAAAGGATGCGAAGGAAAGGATGTTCATTATAGGCAGGTTTCTCTTACTGCTCTTAAAATGATGATCACACTGAGCATTGCCTTAAACTTGATTGCACGGTGCGTGTGTGTGTGTGCGAGCGGTGGAGCATGGCGGAGCCCGGTGACGGATGGATGTGCACCCGAATCCCCATGAGCTGCCGTTACGCTGCCCAGAGCAGCACTGCAATTAAACGAGCAAGGGCCTGGATGCTAAGACCGAGGAGCAGGGGCCGGAGAGTGCTGAACTGAACACTGTGCTGATTTGTGCACTGACTGTCCTCGAAAATAGGGCCATGTATTTTTAATCAATGTCAAAGTGATGAAGTGTGTGTTTGCTTAAAAAAATCCCCTGACAAACACAAATAGAGAAAGACAAACTCCCCAAGGGTCCCCTCTGTGCACGCACACACGCGCACACACACGCACCCACCCACCCACACACACACACACACACACACACACACAGCAAGACTGGACAGAGCATTAGAGCAGCTGACCTGAACAGCCCACTCTTACTTCTGTCTTACTTTCAGTGTATATCCTGATACTAAAATATGTTTTTCTTTATTAGTGTTGCATAAACCGAACAGGAATTTGGAATGTAATTAACATTTTTAATAACAATAAATACTGTTTGGATAAGGGGTCGGCTGGCCGATAATTAGAAATCGGCGGATCCATGGCCATCCCTCAAGACAGACACATGCTGACGTTTCTGCAGGTTATCTGGTATTGGGAATCATTCCTGAAGCATAAACAAGCCAGGGAGATAGGCTGGCTGCACTCCAACAGCCTGTCTCCTCAATTTTACAGGCCTCTTTTCCCCTTTCAGCCAATTCAGCCCCAAATATCGATCAGCAGAGAGGGAGAGAGGGCAAGAAAGAGAGAGGGAGGGAGAGGGAGAGAGAAATTGAAAGAAAGAGATGGGTAGGAAAAAAAAGCAGAAAGGGGGAATTGGAGAGCTGGGATGGAAAGGCGGAAATGGAGGCCAAAGAGGTGAGGTATGTGGGTAAGTTGCAAAGAGGCAGAAAGTTTATCAGTGAATTCCACCCACACACAAACACGCGACCATGCTACGTGGGACAAAAAAAGGAGTGATTGTAAGGCGGATGGGGAGAAGGGGCGGGTACCGGTGAAGAAAGCAACAAAACAGGTGCGGAAAAAAGGATGAGGGATCACATCGTGTCTCAATCCGGACACGCGATGCTGCGAGCAGTGGCGCCACGATCCGATCATTAACCCAAAGACCACTGACCTAAGGAGATTGTTCGCTGATCCCTGACTGAAACGCAGAGCATTAAGGAGGCCTCCGGATGATTGCTTTGGAATTACGGAACCACAGGACACAGGCAGGCGAGCTTGTGGGCGCAAATGAAGCCACAACCACAATTCAGTGATACATTATTCTCTTAAGTTCTCTCAGCCTTTTATTGGAGTCTTTACAGCCGTGCCCCCCATTAGGTCTTCAATGTACTGCATGTAATCTGACAAGGGGCTTCAAGGGGCCTGATGCGATTACATGAAATGAAATTACAACACATTCACTGCGCCAAAGCACTCCGCTTTATCAAAAAGAAGCGATTGAAATGCTACTTGAGGAACGCCAGATGTTATGTGGCTCAAGACTCGACCTTTGTCCCCCCCGCGGGAGAGCCAATCAGCATCGACGCATCCGAGGGCCCTCATCCGAAGGAGGCGGAGGAGCAAGAAAAAAAAAAAAGGGGGGCCAGTCAAAAGGCAAGCTGTACATAGTTTTACACACTATAAAATATTCATTTGCTAAGTGGTACAGCATTTTGCCCTTTGAGAGGTTCATGCATTGTTTAGGCAGTGGAGCAGAGGAGGAGGAGGATGCCGGATGGTGGCGGAGGAAGTGCTCGGTAATGGGGCCAAACAGGAGTGCTGATTTATGTGCACAGTCACCTGGGCAAAAGAGGGGAAAAGAGCGACCGGAAAAAAAGGAGGAAGAAGAACTTTGCTCTTTGCTCTATGCTCTATCTAAAAAAAAAGAAAAAGTGCACCAGTGCACTGCATCGTTGTTTGGGCCCAGCTATCGACGTTAGTTCGATGCCCGGCAGGCTAGGAGCTCCGGCGATATTCCTGGTAAACTTTCCCTAAATCACATCTACTGTATTTTTAATTGCCTGTGTTCTAAACTGTCAATTAAGTCAAAGCTAAAAGCCACCTCTGGGACTGGTCTTCTCTGGTGAGGTAGCAGATGGTTGTACGGACTGATCTGTGGCATGTGCTGCAGACAGCCACTCAGCCTCCCTGTCTGCAGTACAACGCGAGCCCTGTGACACCGTCACCGGGGTATTGTGAAACAGAAAGCCTACACTCTCCGTCTCTTTTTTGGGGCTTTTTTTGTCGCTGTTCTCTTTACACCCTACTGACGCATTAACCACATGTTACGGCAGCCATTAAGTAACACAAAAAGGCCAACAAAAACAGACAAGCTACAAAGATACGTGAAAGACTGATCCAGATTACCTCCGACTGTGTGCGTGTGTGTATCAGGACACCCAGGCCTCCGGGTCCTGTAATGCAGTTGCCCCTCCCTGCATTCTACATTCACAACAATAGCACACACTTATGCTCGGGCCAGAAGTGGTCGCCACATTCCCGGCAAACACAGCCCAATCTTTAACCTCTTTACAGCGCGCATGATATACTTTGCAAGCAGGGGCCAAGGGTTTATCCATTATGAATGAGACCCATATTACTCCAGGCATTAGCAATGTATGAGCTGGGCTTTAGAAACACAAGGTCTGGGCTTTTTTTTTTTTTCTTTTCTGCCTGCCTTTCCGTCACTCCCTCCTTCCCCTCCTCTTCCTTCCTCGCCGTTTTCCTCCCTCCCTATAGCAACGTGCCGCTGCTCTCACACAGCCTGACAGCTCATCTTGGCTGAGTCCCGCCTGTCCGATCCGCAGCTCCTTTTAACGCAGACTGCTTGAAGAGGCAGGGCCGAGGCCCTCCGCCGAGTCACCTCGGTCGCTCTCCGGCTCAGAACCTCTAACCCGGCCGACCCCTCAACTCGGCTCCACCGCTCGCTCTGCCCTGTCTCCCTCAGTTTGATCTCAGCACATCCACTGCCTCTGTGAGCACATCGGATTTCTCAGAATTTTTTCCAGCTGAAGCTTTTATGGTTTACAATTTCATTACAGTTTTAAACTAATGCCTATTGACTATGTTATAGTCTTTAAGTTTTAACCATTGGTTTTATATTGAATTGTGTTCCTTTTTTTGTTGTCCTTTGTGTTGATATTTGATTATTTTCTTGTTTTTGAAAGGCTCTGCATAATGAGAGTTGAGAGGATTTAAACTCCCATTTCATCGAGCGCAATTCCTTTCTCATCAGATCTAAAGAACAAATCAAAGAAAGTGTAGCTTGTGAGTGATTGCGAGTGATGACTAAAGCACCTTTACTTACACCTTTAATGCTAAAAGTAAGCACCGCTCCCTTTTAGCGCAGAGTAAGGTGGGAAGAATGAACAAGTGCACTCAGCGGAGCCTGGGACTCCCCAGGGCTGCAGCCCTCATCTCCACCTCCTTCGTTCCCTACAGTGGGACACTGAGATTACAGCGGCCCCCAGGGAGAGCCCAGCTCCCAGCAGGCACCGCAGACCCCTGTTGGTTTCTCTATGAGAAATAGAGTATACTTCAAAAGCCCTGACGGGTCCTGACATGGGTCAGCCTTATAAAAGATCATGTCTCCCATTTAAATTGACTGAACAACAAGCTCAAGCCATTAATGTAGTCAAGTGTAGTCTTGGATTGCATTGCTAGAAAAACTGAAATGCGATCACTGGCAAGCCAAGTTGGAACAATGTCACATGATTTGAAATGTACAGAATGTTATTAGCGACATAGCGCGATGAGCACTTGTGCCATGTTGTCCCTGTGTAAAAGGAGAATTGACATAGTTTCAGCCGGGTTTCAGCCACAACAAATAGTGGAGGACATGTAGAAGTGTGGTGGGCAGCTGAGCGGCAAGAGGCCTGGACAAGGCCTATTATGACAGGAAGCTCAACTCATCAGCCATTCAGGGCGCTGTAAGAGGAGACATAAATCAATGGTGTGCCAATTATGACACCACACCGAGCCGTGTGAGTGCAGGGAATTAGCAGCACAAATCTCCGTATCAGGTTCAGTTAGATGGGGTGCTCTGGAGTGGTGAGGGAATGCTAAAGAAGCACCACAGGGAGGAAAAGAGAGGAGGCAGGGGAAGGAAAAGAAAGATGAGTGGACCTAAACGCTCGCATGTGCTTGCAGCTCGTTACATTTAATAAGGAAAAACACTCTTGTTTATCTCTTATGGGCCGTTTTTTTTTTGGCAGCCCATAAAGTCACCACATACATGGAAAATAGGAAATGGGAAAAAGGCTCGGCGAGCGTCATTATGGCGCCGTTGCTAAAAACCAGTGAGGAGCCGAAAGCATCTGAGGTAAAACTGTAAAGGCTTGCCACACATCAAACAAGACCCTCATATTTCATTCTTTCACACTGAAATTTCTCTTTTAAGAGCATTAAACCTCCCACCTCCCTCTCTCTATGCACACACACACACACACACACCCTCCCTTGCTGTGTGCAATCAAGCAGGCGTCTCGGCCGGCCTGGGAGAAGCAAGTTCCAAGCAGGAAGCCTCTGCGTGCAGACGGGGCCTGAACACGATGCCTCAACACTACCGAGCACACAGCTGTATCCCAGAACTTAGATTCTGATTAAATGGAAACAGAACAGCCCATTAAAGTCATTAACATACATCTAGAGTATGCATTGGGGGATGTGCACCAAAGGGTGTGCATGCACAGTTATGTAGCGCATATATTAAGAAAAGATCCGCAGATAGGACTTGAAAGAGCATATCTTGCAAAAGCTTATATATATTATTTATCACTCAGACATCAAAAAGGAGACTTTGTAATGACCTTTTTTTTATTCATATGCAAAGGTAATGCAGATTCTAGAAACTGGAAATTCACCAAGAAGCACGAGAGGATGTAGAATGACCGTACTGGTCTGGAATAGCTCGGTTTTCCATTTCACAGCTGCCTGCATGTTTGATTTAATGTCACACTAGATATGGTGTCACTTTATCTCATGGGCTATCATGAAGAATACATTCGTTATTTTAATTTCTGAGATTAAGATGTGGTAGTTATCTAGCTTGTATTCGGAAAAAAAGGGAACAGAAGTTGAACAGAACAGAATGTGCGACTAATGTGGGAATATTGCCAGAGTCAAACTGACCCAAATTGAAATCCTTTTTTTTCTAATTTAAAGTACATGTTTTGTTTTACTTCAAAAATGTATAAAATACATTTGCTAAAAACAAATAATAAATAAACACAAAACCAAATAAAAGGTTACTGTGTTTGCTTTTGCAATTTTTCCAGACTAGTTTCAGATTTATTTATTTTTTTTATGTGAGAAACAGCAGAGTGCATCAGTGGAACGAACACAAATATTAGCATCCAGTGAAATATAGACCGGCTGTCCGAGATGTGACACAGAGATGTATCCTGTATGTCTGATAACTCATCACCTCATAGCTCACACACTGGGGAGCAGCAGGAGCCAGAGCGCCACTCTGCACCGAGAGTTGTTTGATATTCCCAGTGAGCTGCTCGGGTCACACTCCTCAACAGTGTGTGTGCGTATTCAAGTCATCAAACATCAAGGTTCGCTGTCTGTAACCCCTGCTGATTTTGGATTCAGTTCATTGGTTGATAAATCACAAATGTTTTAATTGTACCCTGACCTTGATGAAATGAGTGGACATCATTTATCAATTAGGAGTGCAACGGGGTGATGTAGGGTGAAAGTGAATGCTGACAGAATAATTTTTTCATCTCATCATGGCTTCGCTCAGACTCTCTCTGTACTTAACACCTTTTAAAAAAGGGTCTGAGAGCCATCTTGCCATGCACAATAATATAATAATATAAATAACAGTAAAATCCTCTTGCGGTTTACCAAGTATTATTCAAAAGGAACAAACAAAGAGAGAGATGTAAACAAAAAAAAACAAAAAAAACGCAGAGGGAGCTGCTATGACCAGCCTAATCTGTGCGTGGGTGCCTCAGTGTGCTTGCACAGTGTGGCTTTTCATGACACGAACATCAAATCCCCTGGAGAACACAGCTGCCATGATGAGATGTGGTTTATGGGGATTTAGGCTCCGGAAGAGAGATTTGAGTATTACCTATTGTTAAAAAATGTGCAATGTTAGGAGCGCTGCAGCAGCGGAGGTTTGGGATATTAAACAGGCCTGTTAATGTTTTACACAGTGTTGTTGATGCTCCTGTAGACCCGTAAAGGCTCGACAGTAACTCACGTTGTCGACTGGTACGGGAGCCTTATTGAAAGGTGGCAAGTAGGAGGCGCATCTCGTGTAGATAATTCTGCTTTTCTAAAGGGGGCCGGAGGAGCTGGGACCCCACACCACCCCCCCATTCTCATCAGCCATTTCTTACTCAGGGCAGTCTGGCATGAAGAGGTACATCATTTTTCATCCCTCACAAAAGGCTCAGTGAGCCCTGTCTTTAACCAGCTAACAACGGACAAGCCTACCCTTTAGTTCCTCAGATATCGGAACGCCAGAGGTGCTCTCTTTCTCTCTCTCTCTCTCTCTAATCGAGCGAGGGGCGAATCGGCTCAGGCCCCGTCTCTCTAACCTGGAGTGCAGTCCGGCAACACGCACTCGGATAGATGTGTGACCACGAGCCAGAGAAAAATCCCGGCGCCGACCTTTTGAATGGTGGTCTGCGACTCGCAAACACCGGGCCCCAGATTGTCTTCGCCCTCAGCCAGATGAGAGAGGCCGCTCATGTGTGAACGGCCCCGACTGCGTGCATGGGCTTCGCCAGATCCGAAAGCCCCGCAGGTCTGAGAGAGCATTTTACAGCCTGTTTAACAGTAACCTCAAAAATCAACCCCCGTCCCATTTTCTTTCTTTTTTTCTTTTTTTTTTACCACAAAGAGATTTCTCAGACATCAGGCCTCGCTTGCTGATTGCCTCTGAACGTGGTGTTGATTAAAAAGTCAGCATTGTTCGGGCTTTCTTGTTTTCTCTTTCTTGTGGATCCTGGGAGTACAAACAGCTCGATAGGCTGCGTGTGAAAGTCTTCGGGCCTTGTGTCTGACGAGGGACCCGCGGTGTGAGAGAAAAAAGGGGGCCTGCTTGCCCAGCTTTTGGAATCCAATAAAGTGCTTTATTCCAGGGCCGGGGCCGACGTGAGGCTAATCTTTGATCTGAACTGGAAGCTGAGGGCTCCGGAGTGGGCCACGCTGCCCGATTATTTATGGGAACTTCAAAGGTTCACTGATCACACTTGTGTCTCTTATCTAGCGAGCAAGAAACAGCCACAACAACAAAAAGTGACTTTGCGAGGGAGAGTCGGCAATTCTGAGCACGGAGAGAAAGGTAGGGGATAAAGGCATGAGCGTTTGAAATGGAAGGGGGAAGGGGTTTGCCGGGACTCTGTGGGGAGATCTCCAGATTAGAAGTGATCAGACCGATGTATATGGGCCATCTGCCTGGGAATGTGCCTCTGGCTCCGTCCGAGACACAATTGGACCTGAGGAGGATAAGCGATGCTCGTCTTTGCTCTCTGTTCCCATGGAGGAGAGGCCGCCAATGTCAGGAAAACCCCACCTTCCTCCCTTGCTTGATTCCTCTTTCTTGCCCTCCCTTCCTCCCTCTCTCCCTGTCTCTCGTTGTCTCCCTCACTTCCTCTCTAGTCTGCCCCCCCCCCCCCCCCAGCCCTCCTTCCACTATCTTCCCCCAGCCCTCCTTCCACTATCGCCACCGCCACCTCCACATCGCATCAGAAATGTGACTGGCCTCAAACTGCTGACTTGCTCACAGTCCATTGAGTTTCCTCTCCTTATCAAATTACAGCCACCTCAATAACCCACTCACTGCAGCACGCCGGAAGAAATGAGGTTTTCTTCACCACCCGCCCCTGGCACTGCACTCTTTCCCAAGCTTTTTTTACCCCTCTCACATTTTTCTTTCAAAACACCAGACAGGGAAAAGAGGAGGGGTGGCGGGTGTGGGTGTAAGATGAGGGCACTGGCCGATGTGACTGTTGCCGTTTATATTCGAGTGGGTAAATGGACATAATGTTTTTTACGAAAGTATGCAAAGGGGGCAGGCTGAGATGCCCCATGGGCTGCTCAGTGCTGATTTGCAGACATGGGCCGATGTCCAGATGGTGGGCGCCTTCCGGGAGAGTGTTTTTTTTTTTTTTTTTTACTTCCACCCCAACAACTGCACAGCCGCAGTAGCCCACCAAGCAACCCCATCATCTTCCTTTCCATACCACTCCCCAAAAAGTGAACTACTGTGTCTCAGAGGAGAAAATGACAGAGTCACATCAACTGTTATATACCTGCATCGGGGAAAGCTTTGGGGAGTCCACGAAACAGACCACGCAAGGTCATCTGTCTCATTTTGTGAGCGAAGCTGCAGTTATTACAAAGTCAAAATGAAAAGCCTCATCCCTTGGTCAGCTGTCGGAGAGTTGATTGATGTCATTTAACCTTCCAAGCAGCTGGTTACTGGTTTAGACACCAAAGTAAATAAGCCTAAGGAAGGAAAGTTGAGAACACCTGGATCCATTTTCTCCTGATATGACACGGTCGTAATTGATTTTTTTTTTTTTTACGTGAGCAGCATTGATGTTTTTTGTGGTCGTAATTGCCCCTTTGTTAATGAATGCAAATGAAAGTTCAGGACAAATTTACAGGGACTTGTAACCCCCCCACACACACACACACACACACACACTCCTCCGGTGTGAATTAACATCAATATTTATCTTAGTTCTATTATCCAATTCTTACCTCATTCCCATGCTAATTGCAACAATTACCATTAAATAAGAGGCCTGGTTCAGAGGAAATAACCTGCTGCTGAGCACTTAAATCACTGACTCGTCACCTGTGCACACACAACGCGTACGCATTCACACCTGCATAGATCCACCCAGAGAGGAGAGAAGGTTGGGGAAGGCATGTGAACCTCTGCCTTGTGGTAGATTTTTACTTCCCAAAACACTCAACAATACTACAATGCACCAACAACAACAACGCCCCCCAGTTCATATATATTTTGGGAAACCTGCTCTGTCAGTGGCGTCACGCTCGCTTCTCTGACATGAGAAGACAGCAAAAATAAGTGACTGCAAGAATAGCCCAAATTGAGAATGAATGCTCATGTATAATCATTGGAAGGCACCCGGGGAGGGTTAACATGAAAGCCCAGCAGAGTGCCATCCCCAGTTACCTGGAGAGCCGCAGTCGACGTGCTCTGCCTTCACCTGTTTTATTGGAGGCGAAGCCGGCATGTCAGTGACAGCCAATGTCCAAGTTGAGTGGGAGTAGATTAGATTAACTCCCCTGTGAAAGAGCCTTGTCTTCTTCCATTGTGCATCCTGTCTAGTTAAAACTACACAGGTATGCCGTGGCAATAAGCAGGTGCGCTGACATCCAGAGTCGTGTTACTGGGATACCGGCACTGATCGGAAAACCTACAGGGTATTCTTCAAACACAAACACAAGCCTGACGCACAACCTGCACCCCTGTGTGCAACTGCCTTATGTGCATATCAAGAGAGTGATTCTTTGGGGCCGATGTGATACAAACTGTACTGCACTGCACCCACCGGACATGGTGTTTGGACTCTTAAGGGATGTTTCCCCCTGCAAAGACATCCATTTTGTAAATCGACCTGGTGGAAGAGTGCGCAGGGTGTTATTGAAAAACGGCCTTGCAGTGAGTAGAGGCTAGAGACACTACTGCAGCCAAAATAAAGACCTAAAACTTAAATGGATAGAGACACCGAGCCCGTTACTAACTGAGTTGTAAACTTCTATCGCCCTAGGGCTGCAGTCATACTCTGATTGAATCAGCCTGCACGTAGAATGAATTTGGACCTTTTCAAGAAAACAAATAAATATATATATAAATAAAAACAAAAGCACAGCAAAGAGAAGAGAACACAAACAATGCAAACTAAATAAAAAAAAAAGAAAAGAAAATCCAATTCTACTCTTGGGAGCAATATCAATGCCTATGAAACTTTTTGGAGAAAGAATTCCAAAGTCTTTAATGCAGCAATGGACGGGGAAAAAATTGACCCTAGCATCTAATCCAAAGATGATTTCTTGCGGGATAAAAAAAGAAAGGTTTCCTTGTAGGACAGAGCGTGAACCTTCCTCTTACATGCATGAAGAATGGTTGGTGATGTGAGGACCATCTTGCTTTTTGGCCTGGCCTCATGCTCGTACAGCACAAAGAAGAGAGCTGATGACCTTTGCTGATGGTAGAACACCTCATTGCGAGGGCCTCTCGGTCGTAAAGCGGTGCCGTGCAAGATCTATTAGTTTGCTCTTTTATCTGTAATAATCCTGACAGAACAAATAATACACTGACATATTTTAAACAAAAAAATAAAGGGTGAAGAAAAAATCCCTAATAATCATTCAAAGTGATGCTTTGGGAATGAACAGAGCGAATGCAAAAATAAATTCAGTTTCGATAAATCGACCGCACTTGCGGGCTGAAGTGAACGGAGGCTGTGGAGTGGATGGATACCATGAAACACTGTCTGTCTTGCGCACACAAACCTCTGTCGTAAATTATCTTGAGCGATGGAGAATTTATGAGGCAGAGATATCTCACTGCCGGCCTATCATTTCCATGGCTCTGTCACTGTAATTCTCTCCAAAACTGCCCAAACCCATAGATAAAAATGGTCACCGCAGCTACCGGGAATAAAAGGCGAAAATGTACACGAAGAGTCTCGATGAGGAAACTCTGGTCCTTTTCTGACTAAAGTACCCACTATATCTGGGTAAAAGCAAGTAGGAAATATGCAAAAATACAGTAAAGGAGGGTACAAGTGTGACAATTAGAATTTGCTCGGTTTACATTGTGTGCAATCGAGTGTTGAGGGAATTTGGTGAATTGGAAGATGAGTCAAATTGCCAGGCACACGCTGCTTAAATCTTTACCATAGCCGGTGCTGCTTCTTGGGCTTAACAATAGCCTTTACTTTCAGAAATATGTGTTTGTGTTTCTCTGTGTCAGTGGGAGTGTATAGGAGTGTGTGTGAAGAGATTCCGGGGAGCTTTTAGAGTGCTATCATAGAGTAGGTGGAGGACGGTGGAGTGTATCAGAGAGGGCAGTCCGCACATGCTGCCCTGCGAGATTGGATTCTCACCCATGAAATGTAAGCACACAGAAAAACGCTCCGCAGCAACAACCTCCAATTTACACAGCAATTTTCCACTCGCTCACGACAGAACTAAATCGCATTTCTCTCCCTGCCGTTGATACCACGCTGCCCTAGAATTTCATTCATATCCAGTTAATTAGCACTTCCTCGCCCGGCACCAGAAAGAGCAATCATTGGACAAAATGTGCGGAGTCATTTATTACAGTTTATTACAACTCATTGAGGAAGCCCGAATGTGTTGGATATTAGAATGATTACTGGTGTTTGTGCTGATAGCAGTCTGTTTGATGGCAAGGGGGGGGGGGGGGGGGTTTTTTACCAAAAACGGAGTTATTTACCAAAAACAGCTGGATGGATAAATTAGGCCTTTTCTCTACACGACAGTATCTACCCCAACTGTGCTGTTTCTACATTTCTGGGTAAAAAGCGACGCCTCTCAAGCTTTACTCCCTCCTTTGAAAACATTAATTGCTATTCATTACTCGCTATTGCTGAATGATAACAATGTTGGAGGTACAATTCTAGGTCATTAAATTAGAAGGAAGGGGATGAATAGGAGTGGGCAATAGAATCATTCCTGTTGAGCTGTGACAGTTTAAAAGGGTTGCTTTACCCAAATTATGCACAAAAAAAAATCTAATTTCCTCATTAACTTCTTGTCGTGTCTAACCCCGCTGATAGTTTTGATTCAAACTTGCCATGGTTTAAAGATTTCTGTCTGCCCCCTAATGCCATGTTTGTGAATCGAATTTCAATTATAGAAAATTGGTCCAAAGGGTTAGGGGTGCCAGCATTGTATTTCCAGAGACGATGTCCTTGCAACTCTGGACAATCCACAAAACACACTGTCAACTGTTTTATAGGGACTATATCTTCTGTGGGAAGTACTGGAAAATGTCAGGAACCGCAAATGAAATATATGCACCTTTCTTGTCCTGTCATGAAGGCAGAATGGTATCTGAAAACTTGGACAAATTCTGAAAAAAACTACATACATAGCAACATCTCTTCCACCATTAAATATATTTCCTAAATGTTTTTGGGCGATGGACATAATTGCAGCAAGGTTTTTTTTTTCAGTCCACTGTTACGTGATTGCTCTGCTATGGATTCACAGGTTGGTGGTCGAGGTGGCTGGCATACAAATGTAGCTCTATAACATCGAAGATTAGGAGTTCACGTCCCTGAAATAACTGAGCTTTAGTTGCCTAGAGCGGATACTGAACGAAAACATATTAAACGTGTTGTCAGTGAAAGTAAAACAGAGACTTTTGGAATTAACATTTTTGCAAATATGCAAATTAAAAATGCTTCCTCATAAAATGTAATCCAGACAACACACCGATTCTTTCATAATATATGTTGTTGCAGTTCACGTAAAATCTTTAGGGAAGAGTGTTTATGGCGAGATAAAAAAAACTGCTAAAGCTACGTAAATAAATATGATTTTTTTTTTTTTTATCTCAATGCATAGAATTGAACATACACACAAACATACCAACGCACTTATGCACACTACCGCACACACACCACCATTGCCAGCATCATCACTAATGCAGCACTCAGCCCAGCAGCAGCAGACATAAACACATTTATGTTGGGCTGCTTGCACCACCGATCTCTAACACACACAAACATGTTCCTTCATTAACCGGCCACGCCTGCATCTGTCTCTACAAACACACGCACACACACGCGCACGCACACACACACACACACACACACACACACACATACACAGGCACACACAGGAGGCTGTAATCTGTAATTTGTAAGTTCCATTTGTTTTTAACACACACCAAAGCAGTGGTCCTGTGGGACCTAATAAAACCTCATAAGCACGTGGAGACGAAGCCCGAGGCACTGCTCTTTCCCACAGATCTCACCTTGATAGATGATTTTGGAAAAACACTGAGGCGTGCTCCACTAACAAAGTGCTGCGAGAGAAAGCCGCGATATTTAGACTCTCCATCTGAGGAGAGGAAAAGTGAGGAGGAAGAAGTAGAGGAGCAGGCGTGGGAGGACTAGGAGGAGGAGGGGGGGCTCTGATTTGGGCTAAATTACATGAGCGACTCTCCTTTCTTACTGCTTATCCAATGAGAAGCAAAGTAATCAGAAGGATACCTGTTTGGTTGCCCGCAAGGAAAGAGGATAAGGTTTAAGCTTTGGCTGTTTTTTTTCTCTCTCTCTCCTGCTGTTCACGCGATGCAGAGCGGAGATTAACTAAAAACAAAAGCCCCATTTTTTTTCATTTTGAAATACATCCAACCGTTGTTTATTTCCCAGTGTTAAAGGGAGTAGCCAGTGGAGACGCGCTGGGAATCATGGACATTCATTTATATTACTTTAGGTCTCTAAAAACGAAAGTGCTGTAACTGGCAATTTCGGACCCCCACCTATTCAATATAGAAATAATAATGATAATAATAATAATAATAATAATAATAATAATAATAATAATAATAATAATAATAATAATAATAATAATAATAATAATAATAATAATAATAAGGGCAAATTTAATTCGGAGAAATAAATACAATTATTAATCTTTCTGGGTGGAGGTCATCTCCTCTCTGCGGCATTTCTCCTCCTGGTTTCATTTCAGAAAACCTGTAGACTTTTTTCCAAGGAGAAGTTGAAATCAATTTCAAGCCCCATTTAATTTTATACCCCCCTACATGCTGACCCACAACAGCATAGTTCAAATATTGATCTTCTTTAGCGGGTGACCCACCGTGCCTTTTGGTAGTCAAACACAATGTACAGTTGCATCCTTTAAAAAAAGGTAATGAGATCAAGCGCAAAGGGGGGAAAATGAACATATTACGCCTGTTATAATAAAACATATATTTCCTCGAACGCGGTTCCTATGCAACCGACGCCAGCCGCTGTGATGAAAACAGATAATGACCTTTTGAAAAACGAAGTTTTAGTGTTTGCCTGGAGATGTTTCTGTCAGCAGTGGCCGCCTGACTTCTGGAGGTGGAGGGAAGCGGACTTGCAGAAGCACAAGGAGAAGCGAGCGGCAATAATGCCATTAAGCGCCTGGTGATAAAAAGGTGCAGTGCTTTTAATGACTTGTGATTTTTTTTTTCTTTTTTTGCTTTCACATGTATGGCCACTCTGTTAACTCAGCACACAGGATAATACGTCTCATTTGAGAGGCTCCCGCTGAGAGGAGAATGCTTGAAGGACAGTATGAGAGTGACACTACATTATAAACATAATAATCACAGCTGGCTAAGATACTGCAGTAAAGAAATAATTGGACTCAAGCTGGTCTGGCTGCTTAAGCATTTCAGCGTGTCATTTGCACGAATAGAAAACCTCAGGACAGATTATGTTCTCCGGGGGGAAAAAAAGGTTTCGACTGTGAGGTTATCCTTCTGTCTTTATCCTTTTATAACATTATGTGTGTGTGATGTAGTGAGAACTCCCACGGCGTAAAGACAGGGAGCTTTACCTCCCCACTCGCTCGTGGTCTCCAATTGGCCTAAAGGAGCACTCAAGCGAACAAGCAGATTTTCCCACAATTTTAGATGTATTAAACGGGCTGGGTGGGAAACAACGCCACTGCAATGCAGAACTGACAGTCGTGAGTGTGAGTGGCCCAGTAGTTGTTGTTTTTTTTGGATCCGAAACTGCTTTGTGTAGTCCTTTGTATCACAAATTAGTGCCGATACCCAACCCCACTTTTTACCAAGCACTGTGCAGAGACATGATGACAGTTGTGCTGCATTCCACATAGTAACAGATCTGCATCAAAAACACTTTGTCAGATTTGTAATCTTGTTTTGCAGACTTTACATAGGATCAGTTCTGACGGGTCTGCTGGCCCATAAAATCTTAAGAATTTCAGCTTCTCTTATGGAATATATTTTTTGGAATAAAAATGGTGCAATGTTCATAATGTGTATAATTATTGTATAAATGTACAATAATTTATTGCAAATTTGAAAGGCTTATCTTGAAATCTATCCTAATATGCAGGCATTTCAGAAACAGTCATGAAATTGTCATGATCTTCAGTTTGACAGATTAGGTATAACCCAGAAAACATCTCCCGTGGTTTCCTATTTCCTCCTTCCGTGTGATGAGTAGCAGCAAATGTTTCACACTGATGCAAATTAAAAGCCTAATGAGAAATTTGGCACCTCTATAAAAAAAAGTGTGGGTAATTATTGTGAGGTGACTACATGCGCAACCACATCTTTGCTATTCCTGAGTGTATTAGCATCAGCAACCCTGTGAATGATAATTCACTGACTATGTGTGTTCAGATTATACACAGGGAGACCCTCCAGGCTACCGCTCAACTTTAATGACTGGAGGATATTTTGCATTATTGGCAAAATGTAAATATACATGTATTGATGTACTGCACAGCAGCATGCGTGTAAGGCCCTGGTAGCATGCTCCTACAGACGGCAAGAACTCCACACAGGGAGACAAATAAATATACATACGCAATCTCAAATATGTGCGATCGCATTAACAATACAGCCAGACCCCGTATGAAAACCTTTCTTGGTGAGTAAATCTATTGCAGTGTTTGTGCCATTCTTCTATACAGGGAACAAATTTAATTTTGTTCCATTTACAAAGGTCTAGTGGAGTAAGACGGTGGGTAGCATTGAGAGAAAAAAAAAAGGCAGTCTGACTGTGAAGTCTCTGTGAAGAACAAGGCAGCACTCGCTCACACACCAAATGAAATTTCAAAATAAACGACTGAGCTGTGATTTACAATTCTCCTCGGGGGCAGAGAAAAGTGAGAAAACATTTCAATCAGTCCTTCCGCCTTTGTTATGCTGCTATGAATCAGCTGTTTAAGGGACAAACAGCTGAAAGGCGGCAACAGAAAGCCTCTGAATGATTTCACACCAAAGCATAGAACATATTGAAAGGTATATTCTGGAACCCATGACATCAGTTTAAGTTTTTTGATTTGTGCCTGAAAAATCTTAAAAAAAACAAGTGTTAAATTGTCATAAAAACAACAAAGGCCAAACTGTGATGCAATAACAAATGCCTAATTCATAAGAACCAAGTGTTTAAAATATAAAACTCGTGTTTTTCTATATTCAATGTAATTTTTTTTTTAGGAATCTCCCAAAATATTGAAAACTAAGTATTTCTCTGTCTCTCAATAATTTCCTAAGCTATCAGCTATCAAGTTCATTGGTTCCGACATAAATATTAGCAAACGATATGGCTTCATTTTTGTAACTAAATTAGTTTGGGACATCCCTAAAACATTTTCAGACTGTAGTTTTCAGATGATAGAATCAAACCTTAAGAAACCCTGTGATTATTAGGGACTAAATTTATCCGTAGATCCTTTCACACTTTTTTCTGTGAGTATTTCCTTCAGCAGTAGAGTGAGTGTGTGACTGAGTCAAAATAAATGAGTTACCATGTTTATGATAATAAAGAAAAGCGTCACTGATGTGTTTCTGGACAACAATGTTTTTTTGGAAAGCAAAGAGGAATAAGATGCACCAGGCTTCAGTTGTTGTTCTAAAAGCGTTTGTTAGATGTTGTCTTTTCAGGGACTTCGTTGACAGAAAGAGAAATAGGGAAAATCTTCCCTTGTATGGATGAAAATAATATACAGTATACGCAGTAAGAGGCTAATAGCAGAAAAAGAACCAACTATTGTATGTTAACCCTTTTCCCAAGAGGTCAGGAACGAGGTGGCGTGGCGGGGGCGGTGGTCTCTCTGAGCCCCATTTGAAGCCCAGCGAGGCTGCGGCTCATTTCTCAAACTCATCTCTAATGCACCCACACGGGCCTAACGAGAGCCCATGTAGGGACAAAAACCGATTAGGCCTCCCCAGTTACAGACAGCATCTCCATTTACAGCTGTCAATAGTACAGCTTGGCCTACAATAATTATCCCCCAGGAAGGAGCCGTCTCTGCGCAGTCCGCATTAGTCCTTCCCCGGGAGACCGCCAACCTGAATCCTTCGATATCTAAAGTCCCTGTGAATAGCGTCACTTTGGGAGGCAGGATCAAGGCCTGAACCGTGGGGGAAGTGTGTCACGAGTATTCCCAGTCCTCTCCTTCTGCATCCCTCGCCCTTAACCAGATGTATTAGTGTGCATGTGTGAGTGTGTTTGCGAGGGGGGGAGAGAGTCAGTTCCAGTAGAGTTGTAGAAAAGAGATCTGTATGAGTAGGAATAAGAGGAGGAGGAGGAGGAGCTGCTGAAATCAGAGAGCCTGGGCATTTCCTCCCAGAATCCACCGGCATAAAAGGATCGCCTCTTCTAGGTGACCTAACCGCTTAGGACGATACCGAAGCCGTGTAGAGTTAAGCGGGAAATTCAAAACAGCCCGACCAAAGAAGCCACGAAAAAGAAAAATCAATAGATGCAACAATAACAATAGACATCAGCACAGCGCAATACCATGATAGAAAATCCAATTACAAATCAAAGCAAGGCAATTTTAGAAAACGGGAGATCTCCGGATAAGTCTGAGGCAAAGGCAGGGACAGAGAGAGACGCGACTCCAAGAAAATACGCAACGGCTGCTTTTTCCTCTTTAGACATAAGTAACACCCTGCTTCTCACGCAACAGCATCCTCTTAGATAATAGAGTTACATTTACGAGCATTGCCATATGCCCACCCAGTGCCTGGTAAATAGAAAATCCATGCGATGCCATGTTTTTATGGCTCTGAAGACAGCTACTAACTACCATGAGCAAGCCCGAGCTACCCCGTCAGCTTCGGCTTGTACCATAAATATATTTATACTTTAATACAGGCCTACAGCGCCGAGCATTGCGTCCCGTAAAAAGCCTCCCCGCACTGTAATTCATAACTCCCTCAATATCCAGCGCCATAACTCACAAAATGAGCCACCACAATACAAATTGGCAGTGGAAGAAAAGTGACATCATCCTGCGGAAGGGATGAAGCAGGCACTCCATGTGGTGGAGAAACTCTCGCCGGTGTCGAGAGGAGCCACGTCCCTTCAGCATTCGTGTGACACTGCCACTTTTTTTCTTTTCTTTTATGTAATCAGAAGCCCACGGTTCTCCCACCACACGGCAGGGAGCCTCTCCTCGCGCTAATGAAAACAAACATTTAGCTGGGATTTATACGCGCCACAGCTGACTACAAAGAGCATCAAAGCAAACTGCCGGGGAACACACACCCAAAACACCGCTGCACACAAATAAAGGCAAGGTATGCTTTGCTAATCTTTTATGTAATAAACCCCTGTCTTCCTGTGATATCATGCGGCGCCATGTTCACACATAATAAGCAAAGCTGTTCGGCGCCTAACTTAATACAGTGTCTTATTTGAAATGCAAACAAACTGCGAGGCAGAGGCTATCACCTCAATCTATTCCCCTTCTGTTCCCTGGCTGTCATCTTACACGAGACAACACTGCAGCCCTGCACCGTGGTGAGGAAGGGGGAGAGACGTGGAGGTGGGGGGGTTAGGGGGAACACTGGCAGCATCCTGCGAAGGATAGCTGATGTGGGAGGAAAGGGATGGTGCTGGGGGGTGGTGTACGCAGGCCAGAGCGTAATTCAGAGGGTTGTTTCCCCCCCACGGCACTGCAGGGCGAGGATTTACCGCAAAGAGAAGAGAGAGGGAAAAAAAAGGAAGCAGAAAAGAAAAAGAGCGAGAGCTGCTGAGACATTAAAGGGATTTGGAACAAAATGGGGTGCTTCGTGAAAATAGCACGCGGGAAGTTTCAGTCTCAGCTCTGTCTAGGACCCACTGTGGACATAAACACGCACACACGTGGCCGGGTCCACCCACACACACAAAAAAACAACCTGGAACTAGCTTTACTCAGTGTTACTTGCAGACAGGAGCCCAGAAAGCTTTTCATAACTTTACACACACATTCTCAAAATAATACACGCATGAAGATGGAGGGATTTAAAGCAGAATCTATATTTTCTGATTAAAAAAATATATATTTGCTGTCGTCTGCAGAACTGCCAACCTGAGGAGATATATATAATCCTATTTTATTTTTTTTACACCATTTGTTTGAACTATTGAGGTATCTTTGAGGATTATCTTTTCATGAAAGTAGAGGTGGCATCTTTATAGTTAGTGTGATGGCGGAACCGGGTTGTGCACCCCATCCCTGGTAGGATTTACCCACTATGGACAGATGGGTGGGAGGGGGTGAGGACCATTACTGCGATGGCAGGGGAGAAAAGAGGAGGGGGCAGTATTTAAAACAAGAAAGTGAGCAGGCCCACTGTTGTTTGTCCTGCATCACTGCAGTAACACATACTGTTAACTGCAACACATGCTGCCAGTAGTAAAAACAGAATTGGACGCTCGACCATCCCCTCCTCACCACCCAGCCCCCCCATCATCCTAGCACTTACAGCACTCCCGTCCCCAACTGCTGAATTAAAACATGTGAATAATTCAGCAGCTAGACAGGCTCACGGTCTCTTAAGAGTCACCTTGTTGTTGATTTTTCACCTCCCTTCAGAAAATTGTAGTCTTCGGGTTTTGCAAAACAAGGGGATCAGTAACAAGATCCATTGCAAAAGAAGGATGACGAAACCCCCCCGCCCGAAAAAAGTGGGGAAATCAATGTTAATTTGTAGAGACATATAATTATTGAAAGGTTGCCACATAGTTGTTATTACCAACACAAATACGAAGTGGATAAGGACAAGGAGCCTTTTCACAAAGGCAGAAAACATTTGCAATATTTTAAAAGTCTCTAGGTAGCGTCTATGTTTTCATTACAATGTCAATTATACAGATTACAGGATATTAAGAAAATAATGAGTTTTAAAAACAACCTCATGAATAGAGAGATGTCTTAAAAATTGAACTACCTCACTTCATATTTCAGAGACAATTTTGTATTTGTTTGCATGTCCCAATGTGAAATTAGAGTCCAGAACGTATTACTATAATATCAATACCAGTGATGTAATCACATATATTGATGGCTAATTGGTGGCTGTAACTTTAATATTTTAGGAGTTGAAATATTCAGCTGGAATCCTGTTTGTAAATGTTGGGCAGAAGTGGGGTCAGGTTGGGTAACAACATTGGAATAAAGGCAACACCCAAAAGAGTACAAATAAATGGGGTGTTTTTTGTTTTTTTTTCCAAACTGTTAGGAAAAAAGTTGACTTCCTCATCGAGCCAGGATGAGATCATTTTCATGTTTAAAAGAAACACCCCACTGTAGAGGAGCAGCGACGGCAGGTAGGAGCACAACAAACTCAACGGTATAAGAAAAAGAAGAACAAGACAACACATAATATATTACTGAGCTCAATAAGTCACGAGACAAGGATATTCAACAAGAAAAAATTATTATCGCGTTATTTTTGCGTTCTCACAAACGGAGGGTCTGAAAAAACTGGATATTCTACAAGGATCGATTAAAGCCCCCCCCCCCCCTTCCTGTCCCTATAACTCCGCTTTGTATCACGCCAAATTAAAAACAAAAAAAATTAAACATTGGCAGGTTGAGGGTCATGGGTTAGGATGAGAAGAGGAGACGAGAGGAGAGGAGAGGGGGGGAGGGTGAAAAAGTACCAGCGCGCGAGGCGAGTGCGATGCGAACACGTGCCGGAATTAAAAGCATGGATGGAGAGCAAGAGAGAGAGAGGGAGTGAGAGAGAGAGGGAGAGGGGGAGACGACAAAGCGAGCGTCCCTCAGTCTTACCTCGGGTAGGTAGAGGAAGGCAGGGGGACACTGGAGCGAGTGAGGTAGCATCCCGGAGCCGGAGAGCAGCAGGCAGCCCGAGTTGGCCATGGAGCTCAGCGTGGGGTGACGGGACGCTTTGCGCATTTAGCAGGGAGATCCTTTCGCTCTCCTCTTTCTTCCTCTCTCTCTTTCTCTATCTCTCACACACACACACACACTCTTTCTGTGTATTTGGGTCCCTCCTTTTCTTTCTGCCGCTTCTTGCCTTTTTTTCAAATCTCCCCTTCGCTGGCTTTTGTGTCTCTATTGAAGCTGTAGAGGGAACGCGAGCGGCGCGCGAGCAATGTGCATGTTCCACCTTTATCACTATTGCACTCGTTCCGGCTCTCCCTCTCTTTAGATCTCTCTCCCTCCCCCCCTCTCTCTCGCTCTCTCTCGCTCTCTCTCGCTCTCTCTCTCTCTCTCTCTCACTATCCCTGACGAGACTCTGTTTACTTTGAGCGCGATAAAAGCCAACATAAGCATTCAGACACAGAAGGGGAGGTTCTGTGGAAGCTGAGGAGGAGGAGGAGGAGGAAGAGAATGGTGGGGATGAGGAGGAGGAGGGGTTGCTTAGCCAGGGTTGGGTAGGTTGGGTTAGGGTGGGGGTTTTGAAAGAAGTGGTGGTGGTAGCAGTGTTTTGGTGGGTGTCTTTTTTTTTTCTTTTTTTTTTTGGCGTGGTGGTGGGGGTTTTAGGGAGGTCCCCGGTGGTTTCATGCATCAGACGGGGCGGCTGAATAACAGAGGGGATGTGAATGACATTAGAACAGCTGATCCTGGGCATTAGTACCTCCTGGGACACTGCACGCTGCCTTTTAATTGCAACCCCCTGCAAACATATACATGAACACATACACACCCTCGGTGGCCAGCACCACCTCGCTCTTCTCCGCCGCGTGCGCTGCTCAAAGACGCACACTGTACAGCATGTATAGCCAATACATCGGCGATGCAGGGGGAGAGCGCATTTAAAAAACAGGCTTTTTTTAGGCCAAGTCGTGACATCCCTCTTCGTCTGTTCCTTGCATCTACTGAGCTGTAAATATGCATCCATCCGAGCATGTGCCGAAGAGCACGCTAAACTGTACGAGAAAAACAACTCAGGGCTGCCCTTTAATGCATCTATGTTTTGTTTTTTTTATTCATTCTGTTTGATACTGCTTTAGAAGAAGCAGACGGAGAGAACACACATGATGTATTTGTTACATCATGAGTGCCAGTTGGCTTTGAATACTGCATCCCCTAAAACATATTGCAGAAAAATGCAAGAACTCTTATGGTCCCCCGGGACTTCCTTCTCTCCCTCTATGATTCCCCTTCCCTTTTCTGTTTTCATGTACGTTTTTGTCTATGTGTGTGTGTGTGGCCGTCCTGGGCGGAGCCTCCAGCTGATTGCCCCTCTAAAGCACCTGCCGCTGCTCCTCACCTGCAACTCTTTCCACTAATTAACAGCTACAGTTCAACCCCCCACACTCCTGCTCGCCCAAACTATGTTCTCTCCTGCTTCTGCACTTGAGTCCAGTCCAACCCAAACAAGAACTCTGTCATAAATCTGTCTTCAACTTTCAAGCTGTGCCTATTCC
Source organism: Colistium nudipinnis (assembly GCA_016785305.1). Lineage (NCBI taxonomy): Eukaryota > Metazoa > Chordata > Actinopteri > Pleuronectiformes > Rhombosoleidae > Colistium > Colistium nudipinnis. The sequence continues at coordinate 1,160,873 of JAFBJU010001186.1, forward strand.
TGTACACATGATTTTGTAATTTGCCTTGATTCAAGGAAATCAAACCAATACAGTTTCCATTTATACTGCCCTAACCAAAAATTTGAACTGAAGGGTAAAACACATAATTCCCTGTATCTTTGCATCCTCAAGCGTAATCCCATATGCCACCAAAGAGGATTTAAAGAGATGAATGTAAAGTGATCCAGAAAAAGCCAATCACAAGTTCAAACTTAGCCCTATGAAGATGCCTGCCCTCAGACGTGCATTGCTGTCCCCATCTTAAAATTGTTTTTAAACATTCTAAATAGATCTGGCTCATTGGTGGAGTTTTTTTTTTCTCCGGCTAGGGGAAAGAAAAACAACTTAGACAATCAGAGACCTGTAGGCAGGATTAAAAACAGGGATGTTATCTTCCAGTGCCAGGGCCAGAATAATGGCAAGAGAAAAAACTGCCCCAGAAATGGCAACAAGATGAAATTGATGCAGCTAAACAACAAGATACCCTCCTCACAGAAGATGGGTTAACCAATCTGACAGCCTCCTCTGCAGAGATTTTCATCTATTTTTCCAAATTAACAGAAATGGAAAGTCTTAAATCTGCTTATTTCTTCCCTTGTAAAAAAAAACACACAAACCTTAAAAAAAAAACAAAGCATCTGTGTTCATTGAAAATTATGTTTACCGAAAGGATACGTCCCACGCTACTGATTGGACCAGGGATAAAAATGGCCTTCATTTCAGACTAAAATATTAAGCAAAAAATATTTCCATTACATTTTCAGGTTTCCTGTTTTTTGCATCTTACACACTCTTATGTTTTGCCCTTCGGCCACACCAACGGTGGTGACGGAGTCCTGCGGAGGCAGACACAACGCAACCACAGAGAGAATTAAGTTGCTCGAAGACACCCCTCTGCAGATTAAATAATTCAGCAGCAGGGGGACGGCTGACCCGTAATTACACATGCACACTTGTATTTCATGAACTCGGCTGAAAGAGGCCGACTAATAAAACATCCGTAACTCAAACAAACACACACATCTACCGGCAGCCATCTTTATTGCCAGCATACACTCATTCCTGGATAATTGGCCTGACTGTTTGATGCAAAGATCAGTCATCACAGATATTGGAGGTGGTTAAGGCTGAACAATTTGGTCTGCTAAAGCTCCATATCCATCTTCCTTTGCCTCTATCTCTCTCTCTGCTCCATGTGTTTCTCTATCTCTCGCTCTTTTGCACTCCTTTTGCGCCCTGTTAATAATTCAAATGAGCACTGCCGGATCACTCCCTTCAAAGGCAGTTGCTGGAATGTTCTCAACCATTTCTTTTTGTCATGCGAAATCAAAGCGCTCAAACGCAGTGGAGATATCCTCTGTTAACTTCCCACACTACTCTTTTTTTTTTTTTTTTTTGCCAATTAGAGAAAGATCAACAACGGCTGCAAGAGGCTCACTGTTGATCACCAAATGGGGAAAAAAAGTGATCCCAATCATCATCATCCTCATCTTCAGATTTGTTAGTGTCGCCCCTTTGTCTTCCTCTGTTTCTTCCTTGAGGCGCAATCACCACATCACTGTGGCAGCCCCGTAATAATCAGCATAATCATTATTACCACAATCACCATCATCATCACTGTCGACACTGTCGCGTCTGTCCTCTGAGCCCATGTTGCCGGCCTTCAAAACAACAGGACTTACACTCTTAAGACAGGCCTTGTACCGGTATGTTTTTAATTGTCACCGATTCCGCGTGAGCGCTGGTGTTTGTGTGGGTGTGCACACGTTCTTGTCCCTACCGCTCAGATTCATCTGATTTGAGGCATTACAAGATTTTAAAAGCAGCGTTAATCTCGTAAAAAAAAACCTCCACCAACACATCCGTCTCTCTATATGAGACGCAGCTGCGGCATGACATGTAGAGACATGGAGTGGTTTGTCTTTAGAGTCGGTGTTACGTTAATGTGCTCCTCAAAAAAAAAAAAAAAAAAAAAAGGTTGAAAGCTGCAGTTCTAGCAGTAACCAGCCATCACATGCACTGGGAGCTCAGTCAGCAATAATCAAAGGCAGTACAAGCAACGACTAATGGGGCTCAAACGATTGGCGGTGCATTCCTGTTCTCCACTGTTTATCGTATGACCACTGATCAATAGAGCGCACTCGCACTAATCATCATAAGAGATGACTGTTTAATTCCCTTAACTCCCATCAGTCTGACAGTGGAGGAGGAAGTGTTCAGCTGCTTTACTTAACTAAGAGTAGCAATAACGCAGTGTAAAATAATCCATTAAAACTCAAGTCCTTCATTCAAAGTAGTTTTTACGAGAGGAAATGTATTTTAAGGCCATAAATATATTGAACAGTGTTTCCATTAGATATAACATTGTTATTATACTAATGCATCAATATGCTTTACGTTGTGGCCGGTCGGCCCTGAGCTCATATTAACACCTAATACACCTGTGTTACAACAGTTGAATCGATGAAATGCATTGCATTTTAAGAAAATTGTTTTCTAGCAGGTTAAATCTTAAAAATTAGACTGATCACTTCTGTCAGTTTGCCCGAGCGATTGAGATATCCTAACTATTTGAAAAAGGAATATTCTATTCTCCATACTCATCTTTCTCATCTTTTTTTTGTGATATCTTGATGTTTTTCTTACCACATTTACATAGTATTTAGTTTATAGCTTGATAAACTTACTTCACAATTTAAACATACCTACTTGAATTGGTCATATGTGGTATTGTATCAAAGACAAAGCTGGATGTTGATGTTTTTTTTTGCTTGCACTTGCATTATGTTTCATTCAGTTACTGGATCAAATAGTCCTGTGCTTTTCACTTCCCGAGGCCTGCTTAAAAACACTGCCAGAAATTAAATTATTGTTGTGGCTTTCGTTTAAAAAAATTATCTCCAAAAGTATAGTAAAATTTAAATATACCAAGTCTAAAATTTGAGTCTACATATAGAATTTTAGACGTAGACTACTTCAGTTTGCTAAATTCCTTGACACATTATTCAACTAATTTTCCTCAGTGGTAGTTATTGTCGACAATACAGTGAAGTACATTATTTACCTTTTAAATGCACTGAATTGTGATGAAAGCGGCAAGTAGCAGGAACAGATACGTGTTAATGGCTCAGTAGATGAGTATGTGCACTATTTTCTACAACTGCACTATGCACTTCACTATGGACACAGCTCCCCCATCAGGAGGACCACTGGAGCTTGAACAACACAAACATGTCAGAGCGGGGATTATGCAACGTTCTGCACAGAGCTCAAATCTATAAACACGTATGACAGTAAACAGGGAGCTTTCAATCCATTATATTCTTCATTAGTCACAGCGTGGAGTGTAATTAGCCCAATTGAACAACTGATGCGATCAGTTGAGTTGTGGAAGAGATAATAGAGTCTGAAGGGGGAGTAGTTTGGTTCCCTCTAATAACCCACCCCTGCCCCCACCTCCACCTGCCCCCAGCTCACTGGACACTCGGTCAAGACCTCTGGAGATCCACTCGGCAGAAAGCAAAGCAGCAGTGTTCAGCGCTGGTGGAATCTGCTGAGAAGCAGCGAGGCCTTTAGAGGGGCACCCTTGAAGTGCCCCTCTGACAGGCTTCCTCATTATCCGGCATCTCCAGAGTGCCAGCCAGGAGACGGGGCACGAGGACGCCCCGCTCAGCCGGCCCTGGGGGCGGTCACAGAGGGGAGGGTTGTGCTCTCACTAAAGGTCCGCTGATTACATCTCAGGCCCAGAGCTTCAGGGATCTCCGCTAATTAAAGGTTGTGTCATATCTGTTAGAGATAACAAACCTATGTAGCTCTTTTTTTTTTTTAATCAGAGAGTCCGTTTTATTGACTTCCTTCCTCCCCCCTCTGACGTCTGCGCTTTCCAGCATCCTGTCAAGCTGTAGGCTTGCTCTGCATCCGAGGCCGACCAGCTTTCTGCACCCAGAGGAAAAAGGGCTCCTGTTTAACCTGGCCTCACCGGCCTCTGCGTGCCAGCAGTGTTTTGGGATCCTTTTGTCTGGAGGCATAATTAATGCTCTCTTTCATTATTTCTTCACTTTGAGCGCAGATCTGAGTAATTAGGAGGTAGTGTCACTGGGTGGGGGTTGGGGATGGGTTGTGTGGGGTGTAGATTTCATGAAAGCACGTCCATTTCACACACACACACACGATCGAGCACACAATTACACAAATGCACACAAACAAAAAGCAGGCACTTGTTCAATCCTAACGCCGAATGAGATTCATTCATCTCCCACCTATCTTTGGATGCCAATATCTTGCACGGAGTGAAGCATGCTTTTTCTTCCCTCAAAGCTGCCACGTACTAATGCATTGATTAAAAATGTGGATTAAATGGACGGTTAAGGGAGGAACTGCAAGAGTGATCTGCAATATACGCCTCGATTGGAGACTCGGGGTAGGATGTAGGGCCCGGACTTTCACTGCGTTTAGAGCTCAGGCACTTGCCTCTCTAATGGATTTTGAAACAGAGCTTGGCTTTTATATGGTGTCATTCATCCTCATATGTTTTCGCCTGCCACGTCTCACAATCACCGCTTCTTTATAGCAAACTAATGCACCCGGTGCTAAGATCAGCAGGTTGGCTCTGGCCATCGCTCACTACACTCTGGCCAGATATAAGGACGTTAAGAAAAAAGCTTCCGCAGAGCAAAAGCCGAGGGGCACTGGCTCTGCCTCCCACACCATCATATATCAACCATCCACGTCTCACCATCTACACCCAAAACACACACATACACATGTGCACGCGAGCGCGCACACACACACACCGAGCCACCGCTCTGACAGGGAAGGAAAAGGAGGTGGGTGATGGAGTTTTATGGCGTTGGACAGTCAACATCAATACATCGAGCGTTTTACCACCCTCTTTTACAAAGGTCTGGCTTGCTCGCGGTTACGGAGTGCCGAGGCCACTGGGTGTGTGATAGTCCTCGGAGGCGGGTGGAAGACAGGGAAGGGTTTCGTCGTGGCGCAGTGGGAGACAACAAACGGGGACGGCGGGATCACGCTCCGTTAGCCCTCCGGGCTGAGAGAGGCCATGATAGAGAGAGAGCGGACAGGGCAGAGGGACAGCCAAGCATGGAAATCACATCAGATCAAAGATGAAAAATTCAGTAGCGGCAATAGTTGCTCTCGCGGACAGTGTCACATGGTGCATGTAAACGTGTGACTACTGGATGTATATGTGGAGGGTGACGTGTCACCCAGCAAATAGATTGGCCCATTTTGTCTTCCAGGGATGGAGTGGCTGGTTGGAAATTAGTTTAATAGCAGGAAGGAGGTAATTACAAGAGACAAAATAGGGGCACGCCTCTGGATTTACACGTGTATGTAAAAGAACAAACTAACAACCACAAACAGGACTACTAAGATGATTTTTTCCTCATCGTGCTTCTTGCTTCTTAAACAACGAGCGGCCCGTTTTTATAATCCAGAGGCACAGGAACAGACACACACACACAAACACGCATAACCAACCGGTGCCGTAATCATGCTATGCTGAGTTTAATACCAATCAATAAGTCAGACCAATATTTTTTAAATTCAATTCTCCGTGTACAAGGCACTGATGCTTATCTCGTCTGCTACCTAATAACTGCATTGACCAGTTGGAGTGAACACTACCTGGCAGCAGTAGAGCAGAGCCGGAGTACGAAGGGACCCGACCCGACACGCCGCTTGACAAAAACATTCCCCATATTCGGTGGTGTTCATGGTCAAAGGGTCCTACAATTCAAATCTATCCAAGGCAATCATTCTCAAAAATCTACCACGCTGGTCCATTTCAGATTTCATTGACATTCTGTACAATAACGCAACCGTAACCATCATGGCTGCAGCCCAAAGCGAAGTCAATTACATAGATTGGTGCAGTGACATGAAGTGTATTCCATTTGGGAGCAGATTGGTCACACCCAGTAATGTTCCTTTTCAGCGGGCATACCTTTGACCATTACTCCAAACAGGCAGTTTGGGAGCCGGAGACCTATTTCCGACAACTCTGAACGCTGGTGTGTCTCCCAGTGGGGTCAGGGGTTCATGCTGCAGCTACCATGCTCTCATATTTAGCGGCAGCAGGTGAGAAATGGCGCATCAATACTGCCTGACGCATGGGGCCAAAGCGCACACACACATACACACACACACACACACATACATCAGAATCGGATGTAAGTAACCGTGGCCACACCACAGGGTGTCAGGGAATGTTTGAATATACCGCTTGCGTCTGTCCATCTAAACCAAACTGTTACCATTAAAAACATCTACATTTGTTTTCTTGTTTTGTTTTTAACAGTGTCACCTTTTAACAGCTATACCTTGGCTTACTTAATCATAAGAATGTGTGAATACGATCATTGTGAACTTCCCTGATCGCCAAAAATCCAAGCGGTTCCTGTTCTTCCATCTTTAAACCACATTTCCCAATAATTCAACCTATTACTGATCAGTCGAAGGATAATAATTTTGTCGTCTTTTAGATTATCTATTATGTTACGTGAAATGACTTTAACATTCATGGGGCAAAAGTAATTTGATGGTGATTTTATAAAAGCTCTTTCCGCATTAAATGAATGATAAATTACCTTTCACTGATTTCAAAACAACTCAACAGCTGAATTGGTAATGAAAGAACTTATTATTTGCTTTTCACTCCTTCAAGCATCTGCTACTGCCCAAAGCAGATCTGCATCAATTAAGCAACAACAAAATTCCATCACATCTTAAATCAAGGCTCAGACAAAACATCTAAAACACCAACCTGAAATCGAAGAGCAATGGTACACATAAAAGTCTCACTGAATTTATATGAAGATACAAACGTTGCTTGCGCCCATACATTTGATGAATGTTTTTTTTTGCCTTTAAACTGGTCTCCCTGTTTTATGGATTGTTTGAGGGCTCAATAATGTCCGGCCCGCAGCTCCATCTCTAACCAGTTCAAAAGCCCAATGGGCTTCAGGAATTTTAAGATTACACCAAAGGCTAAAGACTAAAGGTGGCTGAGTGTTTCCATTAAGAACACAGAGGCCATGGATGTTGCAGTGGCTAATCCAATGGCTTCGTTTGAAAAGTATTTGCTGCAAAAGGACTTTTCATTAATCTCTCTGCTAAGTTTGCTTTTTTGCTGTGTCAGTGTCCTGTTTCTTTGTTCCAATGCCTTTTTGGTATAAGAGCCCGTTTTCTGCCTGGCTCCACTTAAATAGTATCTCTAAATTTAAAAATGCGTGTGGGTGTGTGCCTCCGTCTCGGCCCAAATGTGTATTTCCCTCAGTGTGTGGGTATTTGTGTCTCTGTCGGTGTGTCTCTGGTTGTAAATGTGTTTTCTGTGGAGACACCTGCTGGGCTATAAAAACCTCCTGTGTAGCATGAAATGCCCGGAGCGTCTGGTGTTGTTACCCAAGATCCAACCCTGACCATATCACCGGCAGCGTACAACGACCCAGCCACCTCCCGCATTCTTTCCATCCCACCGCCATCATAACGCAGCTTCGGGGACTCAGATACTGAGTCAGATTTTCCACGGACATGTGCCCTAGAACGACGGCAGGCTCGAAGAGACAGAGTTTCAGAAATTCCGCCCAAAGGAGGTGGAAGAAATGTGAGCGTAATATCTTTGAGTGGGAGTCATGAATGTAATATCACACCGAACCAAAACCGCTGCGATCCCTGCTCAATATTTTAAAGGATGTCTGGTTTTAACGCCGCCCTTTTGAGGGCATAATATCAATGGTTCTAATGGAAAATGTTAAAGTGTCAAACTCCGCGAGGCACAAAACTGGGAGAGGGAAAAAATTGCAAACATTCTTAGACACACGTAAAGGTGTCGTGCCGGCAAAGGTTTGAGCACAGCACCCTTGGAGAGAGATATTGTTTTTACCGGTCATGCATGTCCACTGTGATCAGTCATGCTCATGTTGCCGTATTACTTCCTGTGACGCTCGCTCCCTCTTTCCCTAATGCTTCTTTTTCTCCTCTCTCTAAATGCTATATGTCAGTAGGTGTTGCGAGGACTGATAGAGGCTTGTCTGTTGCCTTTCTCATTACAGCGGGAGAGACAAAATCCGGTGAGCGCTGTAACCTTTTATGGAGACAGAGGGAGGGCGGCATCCACACAGAGCCAGCACCTCCGTCTATTTGACATAACCCTATTACGGTTTCCTTAATTTGTCCCGCCGTGACAAGTCGCAGCCAAAGAAACGGTTAAAAGAATGAGTGAACAAAAGCTGCATTGCATTATGGGGGGTTGGGGGAGATGAGGGGTGGGGTGGGCTGAAGACAATGGGGAGGCAGAGCTGAGCTGCATCAGCCATATTGGATCGTTTCTAAAATGCCACACATTATCCGGAGGTGGGCCCCCGACATACTCCGCTTAAGTGATTGTTCTCTATCTCTGCCCTCAAAGGCTTTTTTTTTTTTTTTTTTTTTCACAATTTAATGTTTTGATCATTTGAGGTGTGGAGGCTTGAGTATGCAGCTGCATTGATCAACTTTAATAAAAAAAAAAATGTGTCAACAGTTTCCATGAGCTCAGATTCAAAGGGACTGTGGATGCTTTTTTCCGTTTGGCCTCTTTTCCCCTTTTGTTAAGTGCAATAATGTTCCCTCCCTTGTATGCAAACACCAGGGTTCTAAAGAAAAAAAAAAGGAAAACCTTCAGTGCTTGCTTCTTTGTTTCCTTAATCTGCTCCAACAAAGTGTGATCAAAGCTGCAAACAGATACTGCAACATGAAGATGACAACACCTCAAAAATAACTAAGTGACTGGCAAAATGAGTAACGGCTTCAAAATGACTGATAATAAGAGCGGCTGAAGTAAAAGCTCTGTGAAAGTGCCAGACACTCAGACAAATGTGACACTAAATCCTGCATTTGGCACATCCTGGGTAAACAAAAGTGTTGATAAAAGGCAAGCCAAAGTAATCTTCTTTATATGCAACATTTTGGAAGAAAGAAAAAGAGGGTGTTGGGCGGGTGGTCTTTTTCTTTCTCCTATGGTAGCCTTTCGCCTCTGCTCAAGCAACTCGCCAGGAGACTCTCAACTCAGTGACATGCACTTCTCGGCAATCGCATACAACTGGTTTCACCTAATGAGCTGTGGTGTATGAAAGAGATGTCTGGAGTAATTATCTGTATCGCACGCTGATCTAACAGACTAACCGAATTCGTTGCAGCTCCTGCAGAAGCTCCTTGACTTATATAGCGTGTTTACTGTATTCAACACAAGCAGGTGTTTCGACATAATGTGATCTCAGTGGACACTGACAAAGCACATTTCCTGTCCTTGATTCGATTTGACTAATTTCTACTTCATACAAATGTGTGCGTTTCATTCTTCTACTTCTACTTCTACATTGATTTTAAGGGGGGTGCTGCATATTCTTCAACACAAGATTATGTAAATGTGTTTATGTAACTAAATAAAAACAGACACTTATGTACAACAATGCACGATGAAGTCACAACAATACGATATTTTCTTCTTATTTGATCTGAAATTACCAGTGCAATCTGTCTGGACTGAAATACTAAAGATCATTTCTGTAAACTTGTGAAAATATAAGTTCCTTCATCATACTTTGGGATTTTTTTGCCACCAAACCACAATCCAAGTTTATAGATTAAACTCCTGACCACATCTGAAGTTGGTAATGCAATCTTCCCCCTGAACCAGTAATAATAATGTCGTAGATTTGAATACATCAGAAATACTGATCCAAAAATACAAATATCATGATATAGCTAAAAGAATATCTGTATATTCAAAACTTTGAGGATAATGCTGTTGTTCATTTTCTCTGTCAACAAATCCCAGGGAAATACCAAAACTTCCCCCTTAATCTCTCTGAAAAAAAAAATCTTTAAATTGAGTATGTCTATATTGTGGTGTTCGTTTCTCTAAAGTAAATGAAGTAAATCTATCTAATCCTCCACCACAGTGTGTTCCAATAAATAGTAAAAGCAACAGTGGTGTTTTTTTCTTTTAGGGAAATACTATAGAAAACAAAAAGTAAAACGGCGTGGCAGAATGCTTAATGACGGTCATTGCGACTAATGAGATAGTAAAACTGCATTTTTGTGCACCATAGATAAACTCTTTTCACTGAGCCCTGACTCTAGTGTGCGTGTGTTTTTCTAGCAGACTGCATTGTTGTGGAGGAGCCTTAAGTGGGGACACACAACATCTAAGAGTTGCCTGGAGAGCCTGTGTCCTCCGACGTCCACCTCTGGGCCACAGGCACGGCGTGTGTGGCCCTGGTGGCCGGGCCCTGATCTGTCTGGCCTCTGATCCGGGCTGCAGTGGTGGCAGCCATGGGTTTGGGTTCAACACCTGTGCGCGGGAGCTGTCTATGTAGAGAGATTAAAGGGACCCCGTATCGATCCACAAGAGCTCATGCATTTTGCATGAGGGAGACATTGTCAAAGAGGCATCTCGGATTTAAAGAGCGAGAGTTATAGAAAATATGCTGAACTCTGTGAAAAATCTTAATGTGGAAGTGTTATGCATGTAAACTCCCCTTTATATATTGGATTGTCCATGAACTCTCATCGACCCGAGATATTACTCGTTTTTCATTTCTTCTCCCCCTTGCACTTCGCCACACCACACAGGCTTCTCCTCCTCCCTCTACTCCATTTTTTTTTGGCGGATGAGGTTGTAATGTTGAAGTCAGAGTGTGAAAAACAGGCCTCACGAAAAACAGAAAAGAAAAAGAAAAACTGGCAGCCGGAGAGTGTCTAATGGCGGCAGTGGGTCCGTTGGAGAATTCTCAAGTAGAGTGTGAATTATTTAGAATGTGTGGCTAGTGTGCAGAGCATGAAGCCACCCCGCCCGGCAACTGCCGGTCAGAGTGGCCGAGAGAATTCAGTGCGCAACAAACATTTGCTCGTCTGAGGTCTTTATTTTTCCTCCTCACCGTCAGTTTGGTGGAGTGCAGGGATGAGGTTGGGATTTCGGCGAAAGGTGGGGGAAAAAAAGGAGACGAGCGAAAATATTTATGATTTCATCTGTACTTTTGCACCAAAAAGGAATTCACTGTGTGCTCCACCAAAACAGAAAGTGAAGACAAATGAAGCACAGGGACCCCACTTTGACCTATTTACAGCTCCCATGATGCTGCTGATTATTCATCATCAACATTTAATACAGGTCATCATGCATGTTTAAAGGCATGCCACTGTACTGTACCCACACGCGCACGCACACAACCTGAGAGCCGCTTGGAGTCTCCTTATCCCGTAAGCACATGTCAATCTTACCTGAACGACCCGGATAACAAAACAAAAGCAATCAATCTCTGATATTGGCCGGGTGGGAGAGTCAGGGATAGCGCAGACACTATCGGTGAACACCAACAAAGACGGAGATTTTCTGTGCGAGGATGATTAGAAACACGGTGGCTGCTGTGACACGCTGATCTGCGACAGTTTAAACAGAAGAGGCTGTCATCGCTGGCAAATGATGGCGACGAGCGCCGATAGTGGAGATGGGATCTAGGTGTGAGGGGGTGTGAGGGTGTGTGTGTGGGTGCGTGCGTGCGAGCGAGTGTGAGGTTCAGGTTGCGTTGTTGCAAAAAAACACACACAGGCACTCACACACTAAGGCACGACAACACACTTGGAAACCTGCACAGGACTCAATGAAAAACTAACTGTACTATAATGTACTGTGTTTTAAGTGTAGGTTCGACCCTTTCAAGCTGGTGTAAATTTAAATGGATATTTTCAGACTGAAGTTTTAGCATAAAACATATGAAAAAAGCATTTTGTGAGAGTAACATGTATGAGTATAACACCCGCACACAATTCAATTTGCTTATAAAAATATCGAATGAATAAATGAAAAGTCCATAGGCATAAAATTGATGGAAGGTTTTCAAGACTGGTTTATTGCTACTGTGGCCAGCAAGCTATAACCGTCATCGTACTGACACTGGATACTTCTGTTTATCTGATATACAGAACAATTAATTCTGCCAAGGATACTTTACTTTATATTGTAATATATAATTTATACAATATATTAGATAGTTTGGATATTTCATATTTTTGAATGAATAAATAAATTGTTTGGTTACAAATATGTCAGCCTTTTTTTGGCAGGGTGTAAAAGTCATTTTCCTTTCTTAGATGTTTCTTTCATGGTAACATGCCACGCGAGTACAGATCTGATCACAAAGAACAAAGAGTGCAAGTTGAATCGCTACCAACTGAAGAGGCATGTTGCAGCATGTTGTAATATTTACCCTAAAACCAGCTAAGGTGCTTCACTTTTTCTTGAAGTGTAATTATCTAAACATTTGAATCCATAAAATATAGTAAAATGTATCCTTTTAAGTGTATATGAGAAAAGTATGTAATATTCACATTTATAACACTGGAACTAAATACGGATTCATTGACAAGCCATCTGCTTAATTACTGTGATCTTTTGCATTAATTTAGACAATTAATTTGTAGCACAAATCCAAAATATAATAATAATAATAATAATAATAATAATAATAATAATAATAATAATAATAATAATAATAATAATAATAATAATAATAATAATAATAATAATAATAACAATACTAAATAATAATAATAATAATAATAATACTACTACTACTACTACTAATAATACTACTACTACTACTACTAATACTACTACTACTAATAATAATAATAATAGCACCTGCCTCATTCTATAGCAGACATAAATGCACATGAACAGCTGCAGCCTCACTGCAGCATATGCAACGTTTGTGAGGGGGAAATTTCCAACATCAAAAAATCAAAGCGTTTAAGTAGATTGTACACAAGCACGTCTTGGAAGCTTGATCTTACTAATCTACAAATGGCTTCTTGTTATTAAACTGCTAATTCAGAGGATTAAGGGATCCATGAGAACACAATCCCCTTCACTTCCTTCTCAGGGTATGCTGAAGGTGGTTTAAATATTAATTAAGCACACACATGTTCCCCCATATCCTCACACATAGAGCAGTATATATATATATATATATTTATATTTACGGTGCCTCCCTATGCTCTGCACTAGCTTTGAGTATCTGGGAATTCCTTTGTCTCAGCCTTTTCCCCCCTAAAACCTCAATTTCTCTCAGTGATAAACACACACCCAGAGAGCCTGACACTCACACACACAGACCTATTTTCATATCGCAGACAACCATATCTTCCTGATTAATTCCTTTCATTCTTTTTTTAGGATGCTCAGTGCTGTCATCCCCTGGCTCTTCTCCGCTCACATCCCCCAAATCCTGATTTGACTTTTTTTTTATTTGTCACAATGGTTCAAGATGTAGAAATAAACTCTGGCTGCAGAATACAGTGCTCTGTGTCAGGAGATTTCAGTGGCTTATGCAACCAAACTCAGAGTAGGAACACACCTGTATGTATGTTCAGGGCCGAATGCGATTTACTTTGCGACTTGCACTGGCATTTTCCACTTGTTCAGAAATGTTGCATTCAGTTCACAGCTCACTGTGGATTCATAAAAGCATGTAATGTGGGGAATATAAGTGGAGCCGCAAGATTTGTATTTTTTCCCACCTGAAAACACAATATTTCCATTTTGGAAAGAAACAACAATCTGAATCATTTTTATTGTACAATATCTCTACCATAAAAAGAGGACTCAGGCTAAAAAAAACTGCTCATTTTGTCAGCCAAGGGTACACCAGCTCCTTTAAAAAGTACTGTAAATTGTTTGAGCCTCTTTTTCCTGATTAACGCCCTGTTTCCACATTTTTCAGACTGCAGAGACCTCATTTTTTGATTAAATCTGTGATGGTGGCACATTATACATTATATATAGTACATTAAGACTGACACTAATAATATATTACATTACATTGACATGCTTGTCTTGCTGAAGCTGCACAAACCGCTGATAACGTGGCTTTACAAGGCGTCTCACTGCAGCCGTATTAAATGAAAAGTTAAATTATGAACCATTCTATTTCTGATTTTTAACTGCATCCTCCAACGACACATTATTTTAAGTGTTCCTCTAAAAAAGCCATTATGAATATAAAACACCTTAAATTATTGCAATATTCTGAGGAAAGGGAAAGTTCACCTCATCCAATTCCTGCTGGTCTTAAAGAGGGACAGTAAATTGACATCAAGTGTCAAGCGTGTAAAAGTCAAAGAGTCAAATCTGCGCCATAGCCCAGGGAGAATGTACTGGGGCCAGCATGAAGAACCACTCGCGGCAGATCACATTACCTGCCTTTTTCACTGAAATAAGCAGTGTAATTTATCCTGACCTTTTTAGATTACTATGAATGTGCTGTCTGTGTAATTTTAACTGAAGTCCTCAGCAGCTTTGCCGGTCTGGAAACACTGGCTCTGAAACCCGAGGAGGCGGCCGCTGACGGAATCAATGGGCTGATGCCACCAATACAGCGCTGATACAATAGCAAACACACACTGAGGGGCTGCTTGACATTAGCACACATCAAGGCAAATCGCTCCGTTTCATCATCACCACTACCACCGCCACCACCACCACGAGTGCTTCACCTTCAGACGCCGTTTTCCAGTGGTGACGGATTCCTCGCCATTTCTTCTGACGGCTAATAAGGAGAGCCGAAGCCTGTTTCAGCTGTGACAAGTGTTTTTAGGATTAGAATTTCATTCCTAATGGGTTCTCTGGTAACGGTTTAATTCACTACCTATGTGATATCAATTCCATTATAATCTCATTAAGCTATTGCACACTGAGGTGATTTTGAATGAATGTGAAACAGCCAACCGTACACTCCCCTCTAATTGGGCAATACTTTTTATTCATTATTATTGCCCATTATTAAATTAATGAACTTAATGGACTTATTTTCCAAATTGCAAAGACCCCTGGCAACATGTTTTTAATTCCATTAGCAGACATATTGAACGAAAAGAAAAAAAGAAAAAGAACTACAGACGTACACAGAGGTGTGTGGGCAATTAGCCTCCTGCTGCGACAGATCATCAGTGGCACAGTTTCCCTTCTCTCACTTGCAGGAGTTTGTCCATCTTATCTCGATTCGCTGGTGACAAACTTCACATACTCAGATCTTATGTTTTGTCCTTAAATGTAAAAAAAAGACAAATATTTAATGCTTAAAACACTAGCGTTCCTCAGATTTCATTGCTTTTTCCAACTATAATCGAAGGGTCCTTTAATATGAAGACATACTGTACATGACTTGGCAACATATTTGAAAATTGTATTTTAAGCCAAACTAAACATTACCCGAATAATATATAAAATGGAGTTTCTGAAATGAGATCTTTTCAGTTACCAGAGGCCGCCACGCAAAATTGTCCAGAAGATGAAAAGATCTGCATAACTGAACGGCCAATCAATACGTTTCAAACTAAAATGGCAAGTCTTGATAAGGTTATTGAATGTTCCTTTTTAATTAAAAAGCATACCACTAGGCTCTCTGTCAAATACCACGCCGGTGATGAGAAGACGAGAGGGCCCTCCTTGTTTATTTGTTCATCGCGATTGGAAATAGAGCGGCCACATTGTCAGCACGTCATCAGTCAACGCAGCTGAGAAATTTCTTTTCTGTTTGTCATTTCTCCGGATTAAGCTGTCTTGGAAGCTCTCAAACCCCAAGCGGTGACATTTATGTGGATATTAATTCTCATTACATGTCATTCATCAGCTCTGAAACTATCAGTGTTATTTATTTTATGCTCATGCAACATCATTTTCCATTGAATGATTTTTTTTTCACCGAAGCAAAAAAACCCAATCCCATTCCCGCAAAGAAAAAAAAAATGCTGTAACATTAGAGGCAACACTAAGGCATCCGTATTGCCCATTGATTATGTAACATGCAAGACATTGCATCCGCTTTGTTGAATGTAAACGTCCAGAAGTGGCGCGTTCTCTTCCCATATTCTGGTCATGAAAATGCATAATTTAAAAGCGCTGAGACCGAGCCGTTCCTCGGCAGTGCGCCGCGAACGCTGCATCGTATCAATGCGAACATCAGTGGATAGAAAACTCTGGTCCCCGGGGGAGGGTGCCATTACATTCAATCGGCAACCGCTGGATAAAAACTCATTTCACTCTGCACGGTGTCTGAATGGCTCTATACATTCTGCCGAGGCCACGATGTGATAGCACAGCATGTCTGAACCTCGCACTAAAGGGCTTTTAAGACAGGTCAGGGCGCCGCACAAAAGCCTCTGCACAAAGCCACAGAGCGCTGGGGCAGAACGGCGCTGCCACAGCTGACCGTCCTCACGCCGCCTGAAGGACCCCGAGTAAACAAACAGCCTCCTGGATGGGAGGTCCATGCCAAGTTGCTGACAACAAGATAATGTCCGTTTCTATTTTGAGATTAATGGAAGCGTCTCCAAGTGTTCTAAAATATTAATTCCTTGACACTTTTTAGCGCTATCTCTGCGCACCTGTTTGACTTGAATTGAGTAAAAAAAGATTCGGATTTCATGACGAACTTAACCAAGTGCTGTTTTTTCCTCTCTTTTCATTCTGTTTGTTTCCTCAGCTTGGATTCTCACATATGTTGTATTTTTGGTTAACCTGAACTAGCGTTGCTTTCCATAAACATTAGTAGGCAAGGTACTCTGACGAGTGTGCACGGGAGATTTTGTGCAGACCTTGGCATGCACTTTTCCAAGTGGACTGGAAAAAAATATTTATAAAAATACATCCGTTGTGTCTGCAGTTGTCTGCGTGGACTGTAAAGATGGTAGCACATAGACGTATAGCTCTTTCAAACAATCAATATCATGATTATATTAGTATCTGTATGGGGTTTTAGTCAGCTGGCAGTGATGGCGGCGCTGCAGCCATTTTGTTGGAGATACTAAACCTGTCATTAGTTCTCAATATCTCAGCCTCAAAATTACAACTCTAAAGCTGACGTGAACAGTTCCTCCAAGTCATATAATATGATACGAACACTGCATAGGAAGCACCTAGTCGAGCCATTCTCTGCCTGAACACTGGAAAAAAAAAGTCAATTTCCTCTATCCTCAAACTTGCTTTTTATTTAAACACAATTGCATTTTGATGAATCGGCACAGTTATATTAGCTACGAGCTGTGGCTCTGATTCAGGTTTGACAAATGTATGACTTGAAGAAGTGCGAGTTTCAGGTGCACAAAGTGTCTATCGACCTAAGGGATCAGAATGTGGAGAAAAATAAGCTGTTTGTATTTTTTCCCACGCAATTATCGTGGTTTCCTTTCACCTGCATTAATTTGTGTATATCTATATTTATTGGGGAGGATAAAATGACAACTGTGTCAGCATTTTCACTGAGAATTATTTATCAGCAGGTTCAGTCATCTTCACGGGCTGGCCTGCTGAATATTTCTGTTTCTAGTCGAAGCTTAAACAGGAGTTTTGACCAGCTCACACTGGACACAGAAAAAAGAAACCAGTAGCTCCGCCACGTACACAGCTGGTAATATAATGACAATAAAAAACAACATGAGAATGAGCTCCTCCAACAAGCGGTCAATAATCCCACTGACAAGGGCGTGCACATGTGTCGATGTACACACACGCACGCACGCGTGCCCACACACATACACACAATATGACACTGGCTGACACCAAGAGAGGCTAAACCTGACATGAGGCGAGATGAAGTAGCATTTCTCATCATCAGCTGAGCTTGGCTGTGTCTGACCTGGAGGATGGAGGTAGGCCCAGGGCATGGCTTCAGGTCCCGGGCAACCAGAGGGAAAAGGGCTCCTCCGCCGAGACTTACAAAGTCCCGGCCACAATTTACTGGGGAGGCTCAAATTGTGGTGTCCAATGGCCACAGTGCGGCCCCGCTGTCAGCGCCGCTCTTATTTGCTTCATTCCCTTTGACACTGCCTCTCGATTAGGGTCATAAATTCCCTGAAATCGGTCAATAACCTATAACACTAATGTCACTCTCCTGCCATTAAATTTACTGCCCGTGTGCCACACTGTTTCTTCACCCTTTTACTTGACAAGTGGGTTTACACTCACTGGGATTGATTGAGAAGAGTATATAAGAGGCTTTGAATTGAGTCTTTGCAGCCCTAAAGATAAACACGTATAAAAAAAAGGCACCAGTGGATTTATATTACTACCTATATATATTTGGATCAAAGCACGGTTTTACTATCCAGCTGACCAACAACAGGGTAATTTCAGAAGACTTTAAAGTGGATTTCATTAAACTGTATGGTTCCATGTCATTAAATTAACGTTCCCTTCTTTGTTGAATCAACCGATAAACCATTTGCATTTTTGTGACCTGAGGTGTGCTGCATCACTCCCTGACACTTGAAGGAAAGTTTAAACATTATGAGTTACAAATTCATATTTACACAATTTTTTCTTAACATTTGTGTGCCTCATGTATCACTGCATAAACCATAAAAAAGGCTGTAGTCTGTGAATTTTAAACAGGGTTCCAAAACAACTTGGGCATATGGAGTCTTTGGTTCTCTTTAAGTTTATTTTTATATATACATTTTTGTTTTGCTGAATGACGGTTTTTATTCACAAACCATACATCTCTATTAAGTTTGTCAACGTGATCATTATACCAATTTTTGTTTTGAGCACGGCTATATGAGCAAGCTATTTCAACAACTGAGTATAAAATAGTAAGAAAAAGTATAAATTACATTTGTAGCTTGAGAGAGAAAGATAGAGAGAGAGAGAGAGAGAGAGTGTGTGTGTGTGTGTGTGGGGGGGGGGTACAGAAGTGGTTTTCTTATCATGCGTGGCAGGTTGCCAGTGGATATGTAGCTGCCGCTCTCACAGGGGCCTCTGCTCCAATCTCTTCCGTATGTGAGAGCTGACACTTCGGGGCATATCTATCGCACAGGCGTGTTAGCGATGCATACACCTTCTGCTGCAACACTGCTGAGGAGGATGAAGGATTGCCATTAGAGACTTCTGGAGTTACTGGCGGTGCAACAGGCCGACCGCAAAAAAAGTTAAATAAATAAACAAAGGCCGAAAAACAACATAAAACACCAACAAAAAAATTGTCACTAGTATATTGGCATTGCAAAGCTCCCTCGTCAAAATACTTTTGTGCAAGTACATTTTGAAATGAAAAGGGGGAAAAAAAAGGGAATGTCTGCAAAAGAATCAGTGCTGAGAGATGCGATTTCTTCTCTTGGATCAGCTGAAGCAGGACATTTTTAGGCCATAGCGTCAAAAATTGCCATGAAGTTCTTCCTTGCTTTCCTGCTTCTCGAAGACTTAAATGACACGCGCTATGATCCCAAGATGTTCTTTTGGTTCTACTGTCAATGCTCAAACGGTGTGTATTTTTAGGCACGAGACGTCATGAAATTCGGGGCAAAATCTTTGAACCTTCGCTCCCGTTCCTTTGGCTCATCATGTGTTGGCGAAGCCATAACCTTAATATTTAATTCCCCGAGTCAGTAGGATGTAAAATGTCTGCTCCGCTTTAGTTTAAAACGTTATTCTGCATAATCACACATCTCTCTCTTCGTGTGATTCACTCATGCGGGGTTGTTCAATCACTTGCGAGCGAAAAACAGACTATATCACCTCATACTTTGGCAAGTTGGTGTGCTTTGGCAACTTTCCATCCTACTACTCCACCGGCTCATTGTTTTGCTGCTTGAGCCACACTCCTTTACTCTCTCTCTCCCGCAGAGAAACGGGGAGGGCCTCTTCAAAAAAAAAAAAAGCCGTCTCCGTTAATCGTTAAATCCGATTTTTATTATTTTTTCTGCCTCCTCTGGAATGCTTGGTTGTTGCATTGACGCGGAGCCTCAATTGCAGCGAGGCAAAATGGCCGCTCGTCGTAACAGCTCACAGGCCCCTGGACAACCTGAGGCATTGGCCATCCAATCCCAAATCATTAAGGCTAGAGTCCTTTATTGTGTTGGAGGCATTAAATGGTGCGCTGGCTATAGCCCTGAAGTCACACTCCACTAGGAGAAAACAGCAGAAAAATAACGGCACAGCTGGATAATGACTTTTCCCTGGGAGGCTGACCATGTGTACAAAAGCGCTAATGATAGCAGGTGCAATAAGCGAGCACAAGGCTTTTACTGCGTCCGGATCTATTTTCCTCAGCTAAACTCGCCAGTGATTTCCCCTGTGTAGGTGTCTTTCTGTAGTTTAAGAACACCTCCCCCCTCCCCTCCTCCTCTCCTTCCTTTCTCTCCGTCTCTGTATCTAATCTCTTTATCAGCTGTGCTGCTAATATCAAAGAGGGCCGCGGTACGAAAATCCTGCAAGTAAAACCTGCTGTCAGAGCCTAATCACAATTAGCCGGGCTCTAGACCCATTAGCCCCAAGGGGAGGAGACCAAAAGCTGACAGAATTATTGCTGATTGCTAATGATCCCACACAGTGCAAAGGGTGGAGCCTCGGAATCGAAAAAAAGGGGAATATAAAATATGAAATGTGTTTATTTTAGAAAAAGTATACAGTTTACAACCAGAGGAAGTTGCCTTAATCCCAGATTAGAGTTTTCCTGGGTGCAGTGACGCCACTGCTTGCTTAGCTTTGTCGCAGGGCTGTTACATCAGCTCCGCTACAAAGGCCTGCGTGCCTACCGGATTAAAAAACAATAAGCAGGATGTTAATGAGCGGTTGCAACGGCCGTTCATGAAACTTGTGAGGAAAAGAAGCAACAGTGTGGACGAAGACAAACTCCGACACCACGACCACCCCAGACTGAATCAGCTGCCGTATAAGCGAGCGCCGCGGTTTAATGTGGAGCCCTCAAACTGTTCTGGGTGTCTGAGGACTTTCCGGGGAGATAGAAATGTCCAATGTTATTACGGGAGTTGTGTAAAGTGAGAGCCAGCGTGGCCCTGTGATGGGGCGGAGAGCTGGCCAGCAGCGTCTAATGAAGGCGTCCCGGGGACTACTAAAGAGTCTACGTGACACGACTCCGAATTCCTCCCGTCTGAGGACACGGATCAATTAATACATTAACAAACGATCGCAGGCACTACATCATGCAATATGAAACCAGCGGCCTGGACTCACCGATCAGCTGCGGCGCACATGCGCCGCACACCGCAAATCCAAGCGCTCTCTTCAATCCTCACTGGTCGGGGGTTACGCAGCCTCTCACAACTACACACAACCGTATAAATACGTTGCAGCCACAACACATGCTGTACACACACGCGCACTGTGTGGAGGACGAGAGGATAAAGGAGCAATCCAAACTATTCTTCATCGGAGAAAATCTAACCTACGGATGCAATTTGCATTATAATGCAGCATGTGTATGACCGAGTCAACGCCGGTTTGATTGAGCGCCTGCCTGAAAGGAACTCACTCCTGTTAATGACGACGGTTCCGACGCCTCAAAGTGGGTCTTCCCTCATTTCTGCGCTCATGTTTGTGGACATCTCTGTCGTTTTTTTGTTTTTTTTGCATATAAAAGAGCTTCAATGTCTGCCGCACACGGCACGTGAGCAAGCCCGTGGCACACCTGATGCCGTCGTTTGGGTAGGTCTAACGTAAACCATCGCTCCTTGCCACGCCACATACATCCAGCCTCCCCATTACCACCATCTCTACTCGACAGCGAGGGCCCTGCACTGCTAAATTATTCATCGCGCTGAGGGGAGGACAGAAGCCTGCATGGCTTCTCCACTCCATGCCTCTTTCCCTTTTGCTCTCTGTCGCCAATACAAAGGAACAGCCGGGTGGAGAGAATGACATACAGGCCGTCTCTCCATCGCCGTGTGGCCATCGCAGGAGCTGTGCCCCCAGTTCCTCCAATTACCACCGAGGAGTTGAGGTCGGGCTTTGGGTTGCACACTGTGGCTGAGCAGCCGGTTGGTGGCTCGCCCACCGTGCATATGGGTGAGAAAGGTGGGTGGCACCCGAGGGCCCCATGCATAACCTGGGACATCTTTGTATACACATTCATCTACATCAGTGGGCAACAGGGAAATGTAAGCCAAAGGTAATTGCCCCGGATAAGAACATCTGCTTGGTGAATAAATATTCTAATGAGGGAGCTTGCAGGTTCCCCAGACTGATGCACGGCTGACAGGCCTCCGGAGGGACCGCAGGTAATGCTCACCACCTGCAGTTCAAACAGGAGGCGGTCCTATCCTCCTCTCGCAGCTAAACGCTGGCCGACTACTGCATGCGTGCACACACTCACACACACGCGCGGTGGATAGCGGGGATAGGTGGTAAATCATTGATCATGCACCAGTTATGGCGATACTTTTCTCCGGAGTGACAAGTGTGATGCAATGCTCTCAGAGTTCCACCTTTCAAGTTGCTTAGCAAGTGTTCTGCAGCGGCGCAGATGTTAATTTTAGGGTCTGCAGAGAAACGTAAAAAAAACAACTAAAAAAACTCTGAGAAGGTGAGAAGTTCCACAATTCTACCACTTCTTTTCTGCACTGTCACAAGAAGCTTTTCATATATTTTTCAGTGTCCCCATGTTTCTCCCGCCCACTCTCACCTACCATTCAGAAGCTATGATACTCCCTGTTTTACAAGTTTTACAAGTACACCAAGGCAAATGGTGTGTGAATGTTTTTAGGTACAATCGGTAAATTTAGTCCGGTGTAAAAGATTGCACCTCTCCAGATTCAGCTGCTTTTCTTTCAAAGCGATGGTTTTGATAATTAAAGAAGAACTCTTCAGTGTCAACAACTATGGACAATTATGCACAATAATTAAAATACGTAAAAAAGTCATAGATTCACTTTCAGTACATCATATATTTGTTTCAGCAATATCTGTATCACAGTAGTGTATCTTTCATATTATTGGAATGCAATCCTATAAACTTAAATAAAAAAATATGACTTTGCACTTAAGGACTGCATCTGAAAATCATTGAATTGATCATGTAATCAATCATTTAGTCAATTAAATGCCCATCACATTTTTTTTTTAAGTTACCACTTAGAATCAGCAAATCTACCCATTTTAAAACATAAGCGAGTAAATTACTAAAACTTTATTTAAGCAATTCTCGCGATTCAATATTTTTTTTATGTTTTACTAAAATAGTTTGAGTTAACATCCTGTTAATCAAAACATTTAGTAGGTGACAATTTCATCGCCATATCACCCTTTTAGATTGAATTAAAAGCTTAAAGTTGTTCTCCTTTGTATTACGTGACTTGACATATACAAATCTCACTGTGGATTTATCAACCATTAGCAACATACACGTATGTATCGTTATACTAAAACAAGCTTTCTCCTTAAAATATGGAGGAGATTTAGAGGTAAATTATAAAATAACGATAAAGAGAGATAACGTGTGTGTGTGTGTGTGTGTGTGTTTGGCTGGAGGGGAGAATGAGTGGTGATGAAACTGGAGGTAGATGAGTGGCCTTTTCATAGCAAACCTTCAAAGAGGCCAAAAGACATTGACGAGACTTTTTCAATAAGCATCAATACCCCGAAAAAACACAAAGAACACAGTAACAAGGAGGGAGAAAAAACTAAAGCAGCAAAACACTACAATAAACACTGTATTATTTTCCATCGAATTGTGACATAATTTGGAAATCGTAAACCTTCCTGTCACTTTTACTCTACTTGGAAAACTTTTCTTGTCGTCTGATATGAGCTCATTTCTCCACTTGGAGTAACTCTGGGCCCCAAAACATCCTGTCTCTCCTCAGATATCTGAGCTATAAATCAATATGCAGCGCTGATTCATTCATAGTGTGTGGAACATGCTTTTGTTATTCATGTTTTACCCTAAATTCAAATAATGTCGAAAGAAAAGGTGGTACATGTACTGAGTCATTTATTACGGAGCTGTCAATGTAAAGCTACTTTTCCCACTTTAAAAAAATGCTTTGTCCCCAGAAATCTCAACTTAGGATCAATAGCTGCACACTCACGCGCGCAAACACACACACACACAGAAACACACGCCTACACACACACACAATCTGCAGACAGATCAGTAAGTACATTACAGCCCAGTCTGTTTACAGTGGCCATGCTGGACATATGTGTTGCATTTAAAACACATATATTATTTATTTAAATTGTTTTGAAAAAGTAAATTAACAGCACCTTTTAAAAAGGGATAATGCAAAAGCAGCGGAATTCTTGACTCTCAGTGGAAGTTGAATAACAATACTTGTGAAGGTATTAGTGTGGGTAATAATCACGCTCAAACATCTCCCTCTCATGTAAAGGCTGAATAAAACCGACAAGTAACACGCAGGCCTCTATAGCATCTGGCTGCAGCAACCGGCATCAATAAAACACATGAAAGTGGAAAAACCATTAGCTCCTTTTCGAGCATGTGGGAGGTGCAATACCGCACACACACACACACACACACACGCACGCACACACACACGCACACACTCTCACACACACACACACATACTGACGCATATGCACACCGACCGATCCACGCTCTGGGAAACAGTACTCACCCAAAAGTACATCATCATGGTGGAGGGGGGACAGGTGTGGGCAGGCGAGCACCGGGACAGGTCCGGCCAGTGTGGGCGTCGAGGAGCGTCCGAGCGGGTGGACAGAGAGCTCTACTGATCCCTGTTCCACTGAGGCAGCCCTCCCTCTCAACTGTTCAATGGGGCTTGACTCGAGGTGCCCCCCCCTTCACCCTTCTTCTTCTTCTTCTCTCGCCTTCTGCTTAAGCAGCTTGCTCTTCAGATAATTTCTTAAAAGCCACCACCCCCTTCTATTTTTTCTTCTTCTTTTTCTTCTTCGTTTTCTTCTTCTGAGTCAACGCAAGAAAGAGGGTGACAAAAGCAAACGGAGGGGGGGGAAGAAAAGAGAAGAGAGAGAGCTGGGGAGGTGTTGTAACCTCTTTTTTCTTTTGACACTCTTCCACTCTACTTGCCTCTCCACACCACTCACTTTGAGACTCTCTGTCTCCCTGGCTCTCGCCCTCTCTCGCTCTCTCTCTCTCTCTCGCTCTCTCTATCCCCTCTTTTGCCGTTTCTTATTGGTGAATGTGAAATCAGTCGGTACAGCACTGGGGCTCAACAAGAGCAGCAGCCTGCACTTGACAGCTGCCTCCAGCGTTCCTCCACCGGAGCTGTGTTGCTCTGCACAGAGGAGAGCGCCGAACAAACCAGGATCCTGCAGACGGTACTGTAAAATTCAGCATCCCAGGGAAGGGGTAGGAGGGGGTGTTGGTGGGAGGGGTGGGGGGGGAGCTGGGACTTGTAGAGAGTGGGAGGGGGTGTGTGTGTGTGTGTGGGGGGGGGGGGGGGGGGGGGGGGGGGGGGGGGGGGGGGGGGGGGGGGGGGGGGGGGGGGGGGGGGGGGGGCAGCTTGTGTTGGTGATGATGCTGGTGATAGTGGAGGACTCAGCTCGTCCTTTTTTTTTTTTACTTTTTTGGTGTTACTAATACGTTGCGCCGAAGTTGTGGCATCGAAAGACAGCGTTGATATGAAATAATAAAAACTAAAGGGATTTCAGGGGAATGCCTTTGTATGCCACAGGCCATTTGGAGGCACGCAGCCTGTGTTTTCCACTTTTAGCTTTTGAGAATCGTTGTCTTAATGTGTGTGGATTTTTCCTTTATTTCTCTCTCTCTCTCCCAGTGCAAGCGACAGCAGTCATGGAATGCTTGACCAGCAGTGTGTTTAGTAAGAAACCACTTTTTTTTTAGTGACAGATCAGTGGCCAGATGAGGGTGGTGTGAAACACCTCTGTGTGCCAAGCTATATTACATTACATGCTTTAGTGTGTTTTCCATCTGGCAGCTGTAAAGGGGGAGGGGAAAGCGGAGAGGGGGTGGGGGGTGGTGGAGGAATGTGAGTGGTGGGCTTGGCTATCTTCTAACAATGAGCCTGCCTCAGCAATTTTCAAAACATATCATCAATACACGACTGGGAGCGTGCACTTTTAAATATTAACCCTGTGGCAACCGGGGCAGGCTGTGGGGAGCTCCGGCGGTTTTGTGGCATCGTCTAGTGCCGGATCATCCAATAAAACAAAAGACGTCCTGGGGGATGAGCTAATTTGCTGTAGGATCCTAAAGAACATTTGCCAGCTATAGAGAACATTGCCGTAATGAACAGAGCAGATATATGCAGGTTATGTTGCCCATCAGTAATTGCCACATAAGGAGGCTGAGTTAAATTTGCAGCTGGCTTTGAGCGGATTGATACACAAGGGGCCTCATTCATATGGTGTAACTGTCATCTTAAATTTATCACCCATTTTATTAATTGTTTTCTTCCTCCTCCAGAAAGGCATAAGTGAGTGGTGAAATATGAAACAACACACTGGCAGTTGGAAAAGTTGCAATTAGCGATTTTGCAAATATTGCTACGTTTCAGAAAGTGCGGTTTATTTCGGCAATGAAATCCACTTTGGATAAATCAAGAAAAGCATCGTATAATTCCTTGGTCCTCCTTTCCTTACATCATGTCACATCACAATCCAGCATTTCCATTACTTTGTGTGCACACACACACACACACACTCACACACACACAGACACAATCTCTTATTGGTGGAATTACCATGCACATACAAGCCCTCCATATCTTTATACATGTCCACCAGAACCCAATGGATTTACATTAGCAATCACAGAGTGGGTAACCGCCCCATTCCTACATCAATCTCTGATGGGAAATAAAAATGAAATGCACTTCTAGGCAACTCGGATTAGGGATCACGCTTTTATCAAATAGTGAAGTCTATTTCAAGTCCTGCTCATAAATAACTGAGGGGAGAGAGGAAAAAAGGGTGGATGCGAAGAAAAAAAGAAGGGCAGAGACCAGAGGGGAGGCAGCAGATGGGCAGGGTGATGTGGATACACACAGAGAGCATCATGGTCCGAAGCTGGGGGCATATGGGGTCACAGGGATTTGGAAAAAAAGCTAGAAAATAAAAAAATTGAGGCTTAAGTATCATATAATCCCCATGTCTCATTTTTTTGGGGAATCGTCTTCAATTATAGATGAAAATGGAATTTGGGTTAAATTGGCATTGCTCAGCCTACACACCTAGTCCTCCCCACTTCCTGTCTCCTCTTTGAACTGCATTTCTCCCATGATCCGCTCACCAAGTGCGCGAGTGGCTTTCCCAACCATTTAGATTTCCCACCATAGTCTAGACACTCCCCAGAGACTCCGCTGCCATCCATTATAAAGATAGAGCTTTCAAAGAGATGAGGAAGTGAAGGCCCTCACACAGAGCTTGTTCTGCGTAAAATGTCCTTCTGTCTCCGACCCTCTGTGATTCAAAACCTGTCGTCTCAATATTTTATGACCATCTCACCTCTGTTCTTGAAGTCAGCAGCATCTTTCACCCAGCTACACTCAGACCGTGTCATTAGAAAGACTCCAGAGGAGACAATGAGCCGCACTCTTCACCCGCAACATTTCCAGCTACCCGTGGGGGTTCTGGGCTGTGGTTATGGCGATTTGGGCCTTTTTGCGAAGGGTTGGCTGAAGGCATGAGGAGAAGCGGGTCCATCGCGACTCGCCAAGGTTGCTTTTCTTTAATCACACACTTCACTTTATGGAGTGACCCGTTTAACAACTTGCTGACAAGGATCCACTGCTACGCACATTTTATCTGCCTTCATTGGCTCCACAGGTGGCTACTGACATTTCAATGCTAAATACAGCTCGTCAAGAAAGCAAGCCTGCGCAGAGTGATGCGCCTTTCGACACGCGGCACAGAATAAAACAGAATAAAGTTCTGAAAAGCCGCTTTCACGTCTGTTTCTCCCCATCAAACACATGTCCCACAATGAAGCTTTCAAATTTTGTGTTCCACTTTTTACTTTTACTATTGTGGAGGAAGGATGTCTTACGAATTGCTGCAACTAAATACTTGCAGGCACTTGCAATACAAGAGAGGCACATGAACTGCTAAACATAAACCCCATTCAGATAAAGTCAAGTGAAGTGAAAAAAAAACCATTTTGGTTCTAAATCATTATTTTGGAGTATGGTTTTAGCATATTAGTGGCTGTCTGCTAGTTAGCGTCTTGGTTATGATAAACCATAATGCACATCATGTCATGGCAAAGGCTACAAATAAGATAACTCGGGTATTAATATTATTATTATTATGAATTGTGTTTTTTTTTGCAATTAATTATACTATAGAGCAGAGGTCTTCAGGAGGTCTGCAAAGGTACTTCAGGGGGGTTGTGGAATCTTTGACTATTTTTTATATTTAAAAAAATAAAAATCTTTAAATTCAATGAATATATTATATATAGATATATATATTAAATAAGATAACTCGGGTATTAATATTATTATTATTATGAATTGTGGTTTTTTTTGCAATTAATTATACTATAGAGCAGAGGTCTTCAGGAGGTCTGCAAAGGTACTTCAGGGGGGTTGTGGAATCTTTGACTATTTTTTATATTTAAAAAAATAAAAATCTTTAAATTCAATGAATATATTATATATAGATATATATATTATATATCTATATATACAAATTCAATATATATATATATATATATATATATATGAACCTGTGTATTAATTGGATAGCTTATTATTAGATGCACAATAACAGAGTAGTTATGTTTATAAATGTCACTAGGCCCAGTTTAATACAAAACAGATTTTATATAATAAGTGAGGGGTCACAGCTCCATCTCTCCTGGGTTTGGGGGTCCTCAGCCTTAAAAAGGTTGAAAACCCCTCCTATAGAGCTCCAATCACCTGGAGGATTTTTACAGTGAAAACATTGTTGCTAAATAATTGTCTTATAATTTTGGCCTAAATGGTTTTAATAGTCTGCTTGCTTTAAGCCAACAAATCAGGAAATGTGATTCAGAAATCCTTTTTTATTCGAGTAGTGTTAGAAGCATTTAGACGTTTACGATGGGAAATTGTGCCAAACAATTAAGACATCCTTACAGCCAGTAAATATTCATAAACTAACAGGAAAACTACATTGTGTTACTTATTTTATTTAACTGCATTCCACATATTTAGCCATGAAAACGGTAAAAAAGGTTTTGCTTCCTGGCCCCCTCAAGACATCATTAAACATCATTTGTAAGCAAACATTTCACTATACGCAGCAAATCGCCCATCTGGTGATTTTTGGAGCCCACTGTCTGAGAAACAATAAATCTACTGTATGGCTCCACGTAAAGAATCGCACTAAAAATAACGCCTCCGTGCAGACATACGTCGGGTATATTAAACGTGGCCGTGTGCACAGGCTGTATGTTGTGTTAATAATGCAGTGTTTACATCTTGGCACAGAGCATGCGACGCTGGCCCTGGGCTGCAAACTGGCAGGGCTGTGCAGTAATTAGGGGCTGTGTGTGTTGGGGATGTGACGGCTTGCTGCATGTCATGCTGATACCTCTGCTGGGCGGACTTGGTGTGTAAGGCAGCAGGCGCACAAGTGCTACACAAGGCCACGCCCTGCTGTCCCAGCAGGAAGTCAACCCACCCCACCCCAGCCAGCACTACTGTGGCCTGTGAGCTCAGTCGTTTACTCAGCGGGCCGAGATGGATGTTAACACGGTGGCCGCGGTCTGTGGCCAAGTTTTCTTTTGCATCGATCATGTAAACCTTTTATGTTTGTTTGGATTTTGGTATCATGATGCAAAAAAGACATACAAGGACGTGTGAAAACATGTCACAGCCCATGACCCACGCGTGTAAAGCTACGCTCCTGCTCATTGTAATGCAGGCTGCGCTTTTAAAAATCTGTTTACAAGCCTGTAATGCGATAACACGGACCCCGATTGCATCACTAGGGTCAGTTCCGAGAGTCCCATGACACAGCTGCACAGCAGGTACACTGATGTGTCAAGTCAGTGCACTGCCCCTTTAAGAGGAATGGAATATGTTCCAATATTCTAGAAAAAAACGCTGCAGTGAGGTGACTTTTGGGCCATAAAAATATCCGTTTAACTTTTTCCCATCCTTGCTTTTGTTTGTTACTGATGAGTACAGGTGCACATGTTACTATTGCGATTTCTATATAGCTAAAATGTGTTTCTGCTGCCATGTTTGATGTCTTGAGTGCGGGATGTGCATCAGTGCATGCAGGCTTGAAATTTACAATGAATACGTTAGAGCGTTTATTATATTTTAAAAATATATGTATACTTCTCTATATAAGCCGCAGGCTGTTACGGTTGTAAAGAGAGATAGGATCGCTAGCTTTGCGACATAGGCAAACCCAACAGGAATCCTAACAGCCTCTCGCATCTCCGTTTGACATTAATTGATAATCAAACAAGCCTTCACATTAGACATTTATGAGATCAGCTGAATTATCTATTCAATGTAACCCAATTATATGCAACCCTTGTGCACCAATCAACAGTAATTCCAGACCCATAAATGACAGCTACAACGACAGATTTAATCAATAATAAACATTGATGAAAACTTGCGAACCGCTTAGAAAGAGGGTAATTAACAAGAAGAAAAAGGGCTGCGCTGTATTTCTTTTTTCTTTAGGAAAATCGCTCCGCAATCCCCATTCACAAGAATCTCTTCTGTATTGCAACTCACATTCCTGGACCAGTGAGAGTAAAAGAAAAACAAATATTCAATTTCCCCTTTGACAATTAGGGATAGAAATCTACCATTCATTTCTAAACACAGACTTCAACTAATCCAGTTCCCTAATTAAAAACGTGTAATTGTTCTGAATAATCAGTTGCCATAACTGAATTCCATGAATTATTTAGTCGGGTTTCTTTTTCCGTGCAAACTACACACCGGGCCAGCCTCAACAGGGAAAAAAAAATAAAAAATCCATGCAAAATATGGCTTCACCAGTGTTCCAAGGCTAGAAAGGATCTTTGCTATGCCTCACATGGGACTTTCCTACCTGAAGCTTAAGCCTTCGGAGAGCACAGAAAACCTTTTAAAGGTCTGATATTTAACAAGATGCTAAGATATGAAGGATTCCCCCAGTCTTACATCCACAGCAGACAAGTGTCACATCCCGTACGCTGAGTATAACTTCAACCAACACATGTCAGCGGAGCAGGCATCAAACACAGCCCATTAGAGACTCTAGGGAAATTCTGCAACTGCAGCCGGTTTGGGTTCAACGGAACCGCTTGGAACTCCTCCGACAAAATGGAGGTAAGTGTGCACAGAGGGGCTTGATGCTCTTACCAGTCTTGTAAAGAGGGGCACTCCCAAATGCCAGAGGTGATCGTTCAGCAGTCCGCTGTACACCACGTTCCCGAAGACAGCAATGCTTCCTGACTTACACAACGTGTTTCCTGCAGGGACACAAAGAAACACAGCCGAGCGTCATTGAAACGGACAGGAGGCGGCAAGAGGCAAGTGCATGCACTCCGAGCAGCAAGACACTCCGCTCTGAGGAAAATAAAGGCAAATTCAATCAAAGGAAATCATTGCAAAGGAAGAGAAATAATAGAGCATGCAGCATTGATTGTTATAAATATTGATTTTGTAGGTTTATTGACCTTACATGTAATGACAAATACAGATAGGTAGCTTGTCTAGAATCAATAAAGTTGCACAACCCAGTCAGGCTGGACTAGCAACAAAGTACAAGTAAGAAAAATGTCGTTGTGTGATGATGTGAAAAATCGAGATATGACAATCCCTGAACCTTTATATTTTTCACGTTGAAATTGTTGGATTACTTAAAACAAGCACTCCTTCTTCCTTTGTGCTGCTCAAGCCCAAAAATGACATTTTTAGAGTTCACCGTCATATAGACTTACAATTAGGCCAAGTGACAGTAAACTAACTTTAGGGGAGAGGTGCTAAGATTGTAAAAATGTAACATAACATTTTACTGTTGTCTTTTTTACACACTCCTCCTTAAAAGAAAGACAACTGTTTGGTACTGGGATCTATTAACTGTTTGTTTACACAGGAGAATGTTGTGGCTTCAAGTGTCATCCCATTGTTGTTTCCTGACCTTGAGTGTGGTTTTAACCAGGTGCCATGCCCCATTCAAAAGATTTGTAGAGTTCTTAATAGGAGCCCCATTTAACCCAAGCAACTGTATGGTGCCAAATTAATGTTTTATTTTACACATATTTTATGTTTTGTTGCTGATGCTCATCTTGGTCAGGGCTAATAATCCCCCCTCAAATCCACGAGGGGCTTCTTTCATCTGTTTGTCTGAGGTATGTGACATTACATTTTCAGCTATTTGTTATTTTGACTTTAAAAGTGTGTGTGATAAAAATAAACCCGTACTTGCTAAACAGCAGGCACACAGGAAAAGGTGCAGAAAAAAGATGACCAAAAACCTACATTAAGCAGATGATGGTAGAAACGTTCTCGTTTGCACACACACACACATCCACTCACGCATGCACACGCGCACACACAAGCATAGACACACATGCAGAAATTAGATCACTTTACAGATTATATTTGACATGTTCACAGACTCAACTGCCGTGATTTCAATGAAGATGGGAGGGGGAGGAGTTTCTGGATGTTTTCTTTGAATGTCATTTTTACACACTCTTCAGGTAAACATTTAATCTTCAAAAATCTCTCGAACCAAATAAATAAATTAAACACACTTTCTCTTTCCCCTTTTATTTTCATTCTCAGTTCAGCTGAGCACTCAACTGGCTTTAACCCCCAAAAGTCTCTGACAGATACACGACTATGGCATAGTGTCGAGCGGATAGCATCAGCCCCCCTGCGTAGGTCGTGTCCACTGCCACCGCCGGAGCACACGGTTCATCCCCTTCTAAAGCACTCCGAATCAACTCTGTGCCAATGAGCGGCTTCACTAGGCAAAAAAAACAACCTAAATGCATGCATACGTGCCCACACACGTGTCCCCGAGAGGGTGATGTGCTGCACGCCGACGTATGTGATGAATGCAGCTTTTGGAGCGAGCGCAGAAAGCACAGGTCCCTGTTGTAATTTCTGCACAAAAGGAAGGCTGCAAAGGCACACTAGGGGTGGAGGGAAGCAGTGCTGACAAGAAGCACATGCATTATTTAAAAACAAAAGTAAAAAATGCCCATTAAAGTGTCAGTGGTGCTTTCGGCTGTGCTGGCTCGGGTGCAGAGTGCGTATTACTGTTATTAATGGGCGAGGCATGGGGGGCATTGCTTCAGTGTGATTGCTGTTGCTATCCGTGGCTCAACCCCCCCTCACCCCACACACACACACACACACACACCAAACCCCCTTATTCCATTTCTTCTGTGACTGTGTGTGTGCTCGTGTGCATGTGCGTGTGTGAGGAAGAGGAACAGTTGAAGAGTATGATACAGACAGAGACGGAGAGACACCGCAAGACCCCGAGTGCACAGCCAATGAGCTCTTACAGCTAATATCATTTCACATTATTGAATGCATACGAAGCCAGAGAGACCTTGTCAGACGAATAGGAGCACCAGTGCTTATATCAAGTTCTGATCTGCCGTCACAGCCACGTCTAAAAAAATGCCGGGAATGTAGTCAGCATTTTGAAAATAAGTGCATACCATTTTTTTTGCAGTTTAAGATCAAGGGGCTATACATTTCCGCTACTGACACAGCAGAATGAGGTCAATGTGCATGTTGTAATTCGTCTGGGTAAACACGTGCTTTCTGCTGCAACACTAGAAACACAGCACGCAGAAGGACTACAGGTAGGCGAATATACACGCACGCAAAAGATTATAAATAGTAGTTTAAATATTTAATCATTCTCTGGCGATAAATAAAAGGACCATTGGTGTTTTGTTATTATCCACCCTAATACGGTGTAATATAAAAATCAATGCACAGGTTTTTCTTTTGTTTGTCCTTTTTTTTTTTAACTGTTGGATTACGCACCGGCCAAACAGACACATCCCCGACCAATTCATCTG
This sequence comes from Colistium nudipinnis, assembly GCA_016785305.1. Lineage (NCBI taxonomy): Eukaryota > Metazoa > Chordata > Actinopteri > Pleuronectiformes > Rhombosoleidae > Colistium > Colistium nudipinnis. The sequence goes on from JAFBJU010001186.1 coordinate 1,194,679, forward strand.
ATCGGTCTGTTACCGTATCAGCAGTGCTGTTTACATGCAGCGAACGTAGCCCATAATCACATTTTCCATATTTGCATCAGGGAAATGTCACATAGAAAAGACAGCTTAATTTCCACTACTTCACCACTGTGGAGCTGTAGAGCCAGTGGAATTTCTACAACTATTAGCATCCAAATATTTCTTCATTATGCTATAATCAGACCTAAAGAGGCGATATGTTGCACATCGGTTCATAATGTACTGTTCTTAATCTTAATTTTTGTTTGGCGGTGGCGGGGGGAGGGGCGATTATTGTTCATCCTGTTTTTAAGGCCCTTCTCACTAGTTGGGTGTTCTCTTATCTGCAGACTCGACAGTATTGAGTCCAACCTCTGATGAATTATTAATTGTGTGATTAAAGTGTGTGTGAGTGAGTGTGTGTAAGGGTGTGTGGCTTGCAGAAGTGGGGGAATGCAACCCGCAGTCTGCTTTGCATTATCTACATTTTCTCCATTCTTTAATTTTATCCCCTGCATTCGTGATTTGAAGATCAACCACATTTAACGACAGGCATTGGATGATCTAAAACAAGACCAGACGAAGGGAGGGAGAGGGTTTTGTTTTCTTAAGTGTGCGATGCCTGGTTGATTCTGGCTCAATTTACTTTTGGCTGTAGAATATTTCGGTGCAGACCAACACGGTGACTTTGGCCAACATAGATTTCAAGGCTGATGCTGCTGCTACCAATATTTCAGAACTGAATCTGCTAATGAATAATTTGCAATGCCAACAACCTTCCACCTCAAACCATTTTTGAAACTTTCCGAGACACAGATATAAATATTAACCTGTTGAATTAGATGCAGTTGAACAAACATTTTAGAAAAAGGGTGCACACACACAAAAAATGCGTCTCCCGCATATGAGACGATGCACTGATTGCACTAAAGTCTTAATCTCATGCAGTCATTCCTGTCTTTATTTATGTCCTTAATATCTTCTTCTCATAAAACAAGTACAAATGTCACAGGATCATCTGCTTAGGACTTGTTTTTGTTTATTTTGTCATTTTGCTTTTCCACCAGCTCTCCTGTCATCCCAGATCTTGCCACTCCCTGCCCAGCGATCGCCTCATTCTCCTCACCTGACTTTGAAGTTGATGAGAAATAAAACAAGCAGATTACTGCAGGTGAAAAACAAAAGACAAATTGGTGGGAATAAATGTAGGTTTTAGTTGAAACAGCTCGATGGACCTTACTGATGAATCAAATGCCAAGTGTGTTTAACTGGTTCGAGGAAAATCAAAGAATCTCAAACTCAAAGAAAATAAATGAGGAGATGAGAGGCTTTTGCAGTGTGGAGTATAAGTCATTTTCAACAAAGGGCTGCAGACGGCAAAACAAAAAATAAAACTCATCTGAGTATTAAATGTAAAAGATTACTTATCACGTTTTTGGTGGTGAATTATTGATGGATCAATTAATAAAACCATTTTTTTTCTCTTTTCTACTTCTGAGTATTTTCTGCTGTTTATACATAGTTGATATCCAGTTCTTGGACCCTGAAGGGTTTAGGCTAGTTTCCATTCGCATTATTAGTAAAATTAAGCATTTCCAGACATTGCATTGACGAAGTGCCTATTAGTTAAAGGAAATATGTATTTTTTGTGTGATTAAAATTACATTTAAGAAATAGAATAACTTGGTTGTATCTGGTTCACAGCCTGATTGATTTCTATACATAAATCAAAGAAAGGTGGTGGGGGTGTATTTGTCTGTGCGTGTGTGCAACCCCCGGCCACGCGCTCTACAGCCTCCTCCTCTTGGCTCTGCTGTTGGAGATGGGTCGCTTTAAGCATTCAAAACCCCCAGAATGTGAGGCTCATTTCTAGCAACGAGGCACATTGCTGCAATGCAATAAGGGAAAACAACACTTTTAATAATTCAGGTCCTGAGACCGTGAGGGGGGAGGGGGGGGATGAGTTGGAGGCTGGCGGTGAGGAGAAGAGTGGGGAAGATGTCTCAAAGTACCGCAGAATGGCTCATTTAGCTCCTGCTACGCATTATTAAAGTTGTATCGAACCCCCTCCTGGGTCTTTCCCAAAGTTTTTTTTTCATTTTCCTTTCCTCTCTCCCTCCGAAAGCCTGCAAGGTATCCAATAACAACTACCAACATTTATAAACGACAGAGTATCCTGCACCTTAGAGGAGGAGGTAAACAATGGTGTAGCTCTTAATCTCTCTTTCTCCCCGTCCTCCCCGCTCACCAGTCCTCCGGTCCAAAATTTGTCACTGCTTTATCCTGTTTGAACTGTAATACAGAGCCCTCGCTGTCCGGATTATTTTCTGCCTGAGCTAAACCCACGATGCATAAAAAATGTGGGGAATGAACCTTGTATGGAATCAAATTGAGTAACAAAATTGTGTTCACAGTGGCACTGATGGACGCGCGATGGTACCGTTAAGGACAAGTCCAAAGGTACTGCAAATTGCCTCTGAGCCTGATGGCAGTTTCCAGTGCAAGGCAAGCGAATGTGAATTAAAAAAAAACAGCATTGGAAGGAAAATAAGAAAAGCTAAAAGTGCAAGCATTGTTCTTGCGCACAACAGGTCAGTGTGCCTGTTATAATGGTTCATTATCTTTGGAAAAACAACCAACAGAGGATATCAACTCCTTTAAATCAGGTTTCTCCATTTTGATTCCAAATAAGCATATTTGAAGTTTGGAAAGTCAGAGTAATCCACAGATGATTAAACTGTCTGGTAGCATCATACATATTCTGTATCATCTCGTTTCAGATCCTAATTGAAGCTTCATGATGTTTACACTGAGTGAAATACTTTTTTATGGCTGCATCGCTCCATGAAATGGAAATATTGCAGATGCCTTGTGCATCATTTCATAAATGTTTTCCAAAATATTCAGCCTGACATATCCGGTATCTTTGGAAACTTTGGGACCTCTAATTCAACTTCTTTTTTTCTTTTTTTTTAAATCTTTGGATGCTCATAAAATAAGCAACCAGGGGATACGAGGTTGAACGATATTTCAGTAGTTATGTCCCAAATAATGATACAGTATAGGCCAAGTTCAAATGAAAATGGTCTTCTAACATGTGCAGCTGTGGTCAAACTTCTCGACTTTGACATTTCAGAGACTCTCTGAAGGGTTTTCAGCCGGCAGCAACAAATCATCATTCTAATTTATGATTACTGCTTACATTGCACAATACAATGAACAAAAAAAAGAGTAAATGCCTATTAAAATGTCTGATTGGTACATACACCATAAAATGCTGCAGAGATCTTAAATCAAAGTCAACTGTGCTGGGAGAGACACAGAGACATAAGAGAGGCTGTCGGATAGAGAAGGGGAGATAGTACATGTCAGATGTGTTATGATGGGCTCTTATATTGGTCTTTTATGAGAAATCAAATATGGTCAACGCAGTGTTCACCTCCAATATGATGGATTTCAAATAGGCTCACTGATCACATATTTATTGCCTTTTATGACGCTTGTTGCGGCAGGAGGCCTTAAATCTCAATCGATTCTGATGGGACCTGTTGATCAAATTTAAGATAAATGGTAATATTGTTATATTTTCATATTGAAGCGCAGACAAGGGGAAACGGCTACACTGCCCCTGTCAAAAGAGATACCCATATCTACCTAGCTGAATAACATCTTTGTGCAAAAACAGACATGTCTTAGTGCTTAACAAAGACGTGGTTTCATGTCCTACCACACACACGTGTACACACGTCTACCAACTTTGCGGTTAACAACAAATTGCCTCCGAAACCATTGATGCTTTTGATGCATTCATTCAATTTGGGATAAATAGACAAGAAAAAATATTTGAGTCAACAACTTGCATACACCGATTTAAATCTGTTGACATTACTGCAGAATTGAATGTGTTAGGATCCTATGCAGTGACAATTTAATTCCAGATCCATTGAATTGAAGTTTTATGGCCGTTTTTTGGCTCAGGTAAGGGGTTGCGGCTTTTTTTTCGTCGGTTTTAATCGCTTCCATAATATTAGGCACCAAACACGTTATATATGAGTTCACGGATGCAAATGTGAAATTTTCATTTGGATTACACTTTGGTTGTGGATGTTGTTTTTTTTACCAGTAATAAACTGATGCTTGATGTATACGCAGCATTTAAGTTGACAAGAGCACAGGAAGCGGCGGAAAAGTCTGAACTTTTTTTTGAATTCACAAAAAATGTATCAGGCTACACTGCATCAGCAAGTTCCTCCACAAACATATCGCTATGCATCATCATAGACTCACAGCTTGATGAGGGGGCCTCGTACATCAAAGCAACACCAGTGCGGCCAAGCCAGTCATCCAACAGTCAGCTTCGTCTCCCGCTGAGCCTCAGACTCTGACGCTCTCCCTGCTTCGTCCATCTAAGCTGACTAAACACAGGGCCCATTTTCTTCAAAGCTATGCAAATTAGCCACGCTGCTAAGTGGATTCCTCTTTTTTTTTTTCTGCTGCAAAGCCGCAGGGCCGATTAAGGCCAATTTCTATCAGCCGAATGTATGCACACCTATATACAGTACGGCGCCGCACTGCATTACTATTCTCCCTCTATCACTGCTCTCTTTCCCCCTTTTGCAAATCTCTCCTCTATTCTCCGTGGCCTTCCAGTTCTCCTAATACAACCCAGATGTAATAGATCCGTTGTTGAATTTAAAGTGAATATAATGTAAAGTTCTCTGCTGTAATTAAATTATGAGAAAAAAAATGGAGGTTGGAGGATGCAAAAAAGGAATCAAGCTGAGCGCACATGAGGCACAGATATTTGACCTACGCATGACACAGTTCTTTTTTTTTTGGATCATTCATATGCCAGTTTACGCGCTACAAAACAAAGTCAAATTATGACTCACCTCTACGTTACACCCACTGCTGTGGAAACTACAAAAACACATTATAATTGGATTAAGGCCCCATGTCTAGATGATCTGACGAAAAACTGAATACCCCGTGTCTTAATCCAATTAATGGTTATTCAGAGAATTACCTTATTTCGAGTAAGGTAAAAATGATTGTGTCTTATTTCACTGCTGACCTCTGGCTTAGCCCGGTCCTCATTAGCATATTCAGACACACAATCAGTTCAGAATAATAGTTACCTATTTGTAAGATGATAGATTGTGGGTCATGCTTTTCATTGTTCAGAATAAATTACTCCAACAAGCGTTTGCCAGGCTTTTTGCTTTTTGTTTCTACACCTGCGAGAAAGGATTTTCGCATGGGTGGGCTGGATTTCGAAAGCTAGTTTAAATACAACCTTTTGCGAGAGCTAACACTGTCCGATTATCAAAGTAGAACCAAGTTAAACAGTTGATTTGCTGAACAATGAAGGGGCAAGGGGCAAAATAAATGAAGGTTGCCCTGTGACCATCTCTTCTCTAATAGAAAGCAGCAAAAGGGGCGATGAACTCATCCTCGTCTTTATATAGATTATCATTATAATTGGTGTCAGAAAAGTGTAATGTTGCTGTTGTGGGATCATACTAAAAACAGAAACCCTATTTGCAACACTCATCTCCATTCCTTCTTATCATTATCTCTTCATTATCATTATCGCCATGACGATCGGTCGCAGCATTATTTTCCTAATTGGTCTCAGCATCATCGCAACACAGTGCAACTAATGGCAACCTCAAAGATGTGTGTCTGTGTGTGTGTGTGTGTGTGTGGGGGGGGGGGGGGGGGGGGGGG